>JAJJHQ010012239.1:371512-505635 GCA_021223825.1 Drosophila ironensis
AATGTTTTCGTATTCATGGCGCATGCGTTCAAATGTTATTAACCCACATTTGCATAACAACAACAACAACAAAAACAACAAACAGAGACGCAGCAACAATTACAATTTGTTGTCTTTTTGCCGTTTCCTGTTTGATTATTATTACTGTTTTGTGTTATTGTTTGTGGCTGGTTGGTTGGTTGTTTGGTTGGTGTCGCCGTTGCCGCCGCTGACTGCACAATTTTTCAAAACAATTTGCGTGTAATTATTTGTTTTCTTTGCCGCATGCAACTTGCCAATTAGTTGGCAATTTTTCACACGCTTTTTTATGAGTCTCGGATGTAAACATTTAACCCAAATTCCAATTGTCGACTGGGATTTATAAAAAAGGAAAAGGGTTTTAATAAATCTTAAAACCGAGAAAAATCCAGGCAGCTTATAAGAAAAAAATTCCCTTTGTTAGAGGCGCTAAATGGTCTTTGAGCAACTAGTGCTTAAACATTGTGGCAGCTGCCTTCCTCTTTAGCATAATTAACATGTTTTTCTCACTAGTTTTTCCCCCTTTTTTTTTGCTTAAATTTTACACAGTAAAGGTCGAAAATTTCTGTTGCCTACTTTCTGGCGAGCAGAGAACTGCAGCGCAACATGTGGCTAGGAAATATGAAAAACAAGTTAATAGCAAAGAAACCTAATTTTTTAGAGGTTTTTTTTTTAAATATATGAAGTTAATTAATACCTCAAAGGAATTTTTCATTAATCGGGGAATTTAAAATTCATTGAATTAAGTTTTTGCAGCTAGCAACATGTTGCTGACTTTTGCCTGCAACATTTGTTGCTGCCACCGAACATTTTTTTTATTTATTAGCCACCGGCCGCCTCTCGAGCATTGACTCACCTGCTCAGGTGTGCAGACGCAAGCCGTCTCCCTCCCGCTGCCGCTGGTTTTCCAGCCTGTTGCTTCATCTTCGGCTTTGGCTCGAAAAAAAAAACAACAACGACAAAACAAAGCCAAAGAGCGACTTAACTTTTTTGCTTTTGTCTTTTCCACACACTTTTCGCTATTATACAAGTGAGTTTTTCGTGCTTTTTGTTCTCCAAAAACTTGGGGGCCAGCAGCAAGAGTTCAAAAGTTGTATAGTATTTCATTGATGTGATGGTGATGGCCGTAATTGTAATGGTTTTACTTTGGCCCAAGCCATTGTGGAGCCCGGCCGTTAACTTTCAGAGAAAACTCATGTTACAGATGAAGGCGCATGGCTTGGTAACATAAATGCAAAAGACAAAAGCAACATATAATAGAAACATTCATAGTTGCAGCTTCACAAGTTTCCAAAGATACAGAAGCGCTAGGGCTCTGCAGCTTGATCAGGGCTTATATGTATGAATGCACTGGGAGATATGGCTTGAAATTGATAGGGAAACCTATTTTGCAAACGCTAGTCCCATAAAGTGTGCATATTCTTGATTCCCATCAACAACAGAGTCTCTATAGCCTTGTCCGTCTGTCCGCCTGTCCGTAAGAACAGCTAGATCTTGAAGATTATAATAGATATACCCACAAATAATTGCAAATCCAATTATACCTAAGGGACAGCTCTATATTTTTAAATTGAGCTTAAATGGCCCATGCTTCCGGTTTGTTTGCATGTTACATAAAAAATTTGATAGATACTTTCAAAATATTAAAACACACTCTCCAATCTAAATTCCTGAAGGTTTTTTTTTTCGGGATTATTAAAAGTAGAAGGTTTTTGCAGGGTTTCTCGCTGTGTATGCTTATGTTGCTCAAGTTGAAGTCGTTTCGCTTGGCGGCTTCTGCTTTGTAGAGTCTGTTGCTTGTTGCCTGTTGCTGGTCGCTCTCCAATCTCTTCCCCCCCTCCCCCCGTTCCCTCCTCACTTTCCGGCGGCGACTCTCCACTCTCCGCTCTCTACGGGTGCTACAATTAAGTTTTACTTTATGTTTATGGCCTCCGAGTTGTTGTTGGCTTGCTAGCTGGCTGGCTGGCTTGCTGGCTTGCTTTTTCTCAGCCCGCTTGCTGCTGCTGTCGGACTAAAAAAAATTCAGTTGCCATTTCAGTCAGTTGGCTTTTAAACATTTACTGAAACAGTTCGCGTCGCGCTCAAAACTCAATCACTCAAACCGAGCATATAAAATAATAGCAAATATTGCAAATGCAAATACAGTTGCTGTGCTGCCGCCGATTCGCGCTTCAAAGATACATCATCTTTTCGTGTTTAAATGTTGACCAAAGTCGGGAAATGGGAAATTAAATCATAGTTTGTGGCCTGGCCGGGGAAAATGCTTTCAAGATGGCGTCGCTGGCGTTTGTGTGAAAGCGGAAAATTCAGAAGACCGAGCTTGAGCGAATCCCAAGATAATTGCAAATGTTTACTCATCGGAAAAGCTGTTGAATATGAAGTGCTGGGCCCAGGAAGCTGGCAACAATTAACTGTAAAAGCCGCTTAAAGGTCAGCAGCAAGCTTGCAACAGCAGCAACAAAAAACAACAAAACAGCAAAAAAAAGGCAAAAGCAACAGCTAAGAGCAACTGCAAATTGCAAAAAGGAAGCAGCAGCGAAACCAGTTTGCCAACAACCTGAAACTGAAACTGAAACCGAAACTGTAGTTCAAAGAATTGCAAATCGAATAAAGCAAAAACTTAAACGTAAAAAATAAAAACTAAACAAGCGATTTATGTGAAAGTGAATTGACACAATTACTGCGCTGAAGAGTGGAGTCTGCAGCAACGCAATTCGCTGAAGCAACTATGATGCTTCTTTCGGCACTGAAGCTGGGTAAGCTCCAAGAAAAGCATCGATGTTCAAATCGATGTAATCGATGTTTTTCCCAGGATCCGATGTATCGATGTTTTAGAAGCAGAGTGTTTTTTTTTAAGTGAGATCTAGTTGATAGTTTTTCTGGGGCCCTTGATCTTGTTTAGCGCTTTTGTGGGCGTTTTCAGGCTGCCACCAGTTGTGAGTCATTGCCCAGGCACTTTGATTAGTTTCACCTGCTCGGAATGGCTGCGGAATTGGAGAACAAAGCGGCAAACACGTGTTTGAAAGTCTTGCGGCTCTTGATTTTCACTCGACACTCGACTCGAGGCTGCGCCACCTGCACTAACAATACTCGTATATTAACGGCAATAACAAGAATCGCAATTTGCATAACAAATTGTATTCAAAACAATGGCGAATGACTTTCCGGGGTGGTGGGGGAGGCTCGGGGAGGGCCTCAAGTTGAGGAAAGCGGAGCACGGCACAGCACAAAGCACAATTACACAATTAGCCATAAATACTTGGGTACAGTATTATGGTGGTAATGACAAAATGTTGCAAGTGCTGGTTGGTGGGTCTGGAAAACCAAAGCACCTGTTGCGTTTATTAACAATTAATGAGAAAGCACAAAAGCAACATATAATAGAAACATTCATAGTTGCAGCTTCACAAGTTTCCAAAGATACAGAAGCGCTAGGGCTCTGCAGCTTGATCAAAGCTTATGCATGAAATATGCACTTCCGTTTGGCAGTCTTTTTTTGCATTTTACCAAACTGGTTGAGCCGGATCGATTAAAATAATTTAAGCCAAGGCTTTGCAATTTGAAGAATAACTTTAGGTTTACCCCCCTCGATTTTCCCACACTAAAAACCTCACCGCGAAGTACAACTTTTAGGAAGTTGTACATCAAAGATTGCAATTTTCTTGTTATAATAGGCACAAGAGTGCTTAGTGCCTGAGGCGGTTTTCATTTGCATGGAAAATGGCCAAACAAAAGCTTGAATGCAGCTTTAACAACCGGCAAGTGTGTGTTGTGTGTGTGTGTTTGGCTGGGAAAGAAAGAAAAACTTTCTATTTTGGTTTCAATCTTGCATCAATGCAGGCACTGGCTCCCGCTTCGATCCGCGAGTTTTCCGAGCCAGTGTTTCGCCTGCCATTTCCAGGCTTTTGTCATCTTTTGCCGGCACATTTTCCTCGCAACTTCGTTGTTGTTTTGTTTGAATGCGAGATGGGGCGGGCGGAGGAAAAGGGGGGCGCGCACCGCACACAACGAGTTATCACAGGAAAAATGTGTGATATTGAGCAAATTGGCTTATCAACGGAAAGCCAGCAGCAGGGCAATTGCTTGTACGAGTATATATCAATACACTTGTCTGGCTTGAAGGGGCTTGGGAAATCAGTCAGTCACTTTCGCTTCGCGATTAACCTTCACTTTTGTTTTAGCGATTCTCGAGCGAACCACTTCTCCCGGCCGCTCATCCGCCGCCAAGTGGCAAGCACACAAAATCGAAAATCAAAATGTATATATATACTCGTATAACTGAACGTTGAATAAAATGTGTATCATGAGCGTGTTGACTCATTTGCTGAGGGCGATTGCATAAGAGACGCCCACTCAACTGCCGAAACTCGACTGCTCTCGACGACTGGCATTTAAGTTTCGTTTATTTGTCTTTATTTATTTTTGCTTTAATTGGGGTTACACATTGAGTTCACTTCGGAGCTAACGTTATTATTATTGACGCAGGGGCACTTGAGCCTCGAAGCCCCGGTCCAAGCCCCTTGCGCACCTACACCGCCGAAGCGTAACGGTTTTAGGCCGAACAAAGTCCATCAATATGGCTCAGACTCATCATCGAGCCAACATTTGAGGCTTTCCAATGCCCGTCGATGTCTTTGATTTATCTGGCCAGTTTTATTTTTTGGTGGATTGTGGGCGACAGTCAATAAGTTGAGTCGCCGGCTTGAGCGTGCGCCTTGAACCATTGAAAATCTTGTCAATGTTCAGTGTCAGCTAGCCTCTAATTAATTATCACCTTGACAAGAATCGCGCCGGCCAGCCAGCCAGCCAGCCAGCCAGCAACATAATTTTAAGGCGATTTTGCGATATTTGTAGATGGCTAATTAATTGGCCAGCCCGGGGCCAGAAAATGTGTTTCAAACGAGTGTCGGACTTGAGTCATGTCTGTGGGTCGGTGGGTAACGAAATGCACAAACCATTTAGCATATGCTTAACCTTTGCGGGGTTTGCTATATAAATAATGTGTGGGAAATGGATGGGAAGATCATACTTCTATTTATGAATGAAATGGTAGTGGCTTGTTTATTGTATCAGGGAGAAGGAAGTTTATATATCTTGATCAGCATCAACAGCCGAGCCGATCTAGCCTTGTCCGTCTGTCCGTACGTCCGTACATCTTTATGAAAGCCTAGATCTTAAAGACTATAACAGAGAGACAAAATAATAATTGCACGTTCACATTTATGTGGCACCTGTACAACACATGTTGCTTTTATAAATCGACTACCTCCCCCCGAAGACCGGAAACCACGAAATTCACTATTTTACCTCGAGTCACTTAATTCGGATATTAAATTGTACAAGTCTATAAATAATATGTGGGAAATGTATGGGAATATCATACTCTTATTCAACATTTCTTGGTAGTTTATAAATATTAAATATTTCAAAATGCTTTCGTTGGGGTCGGCCTTAAATATTTCAAAAGGCCGACCCCAACGAAAGACTTAGGCAACGAACCTGACTGAACTTTTAGCTAACTGCTTTTTGTATCTTTTGATCCTTTCAGGCAACGGCAGTTCTCCAGCCCAGAATTCAACGCGCAGCATCAGCCCCAACAGCTCGACGACGAACAGCCAGTTCAGCCTGCAGCACAACAGCTCCGGGAGTCTTGGCGGAGGAGTGGGCGGCGGAGTGGGAGGCGGCGGCAGCGGCCTTGGCCTTGGCAGCGGAGGAGGTGTTAACGGCAATTGCACACCCACATCGCTACAGCCTCAGGTGAGAAATTTCGCCATTAATTGCCAACTTGCAGTTACATTAATTTCAACTTTCAATTCCACAGTCCTCGTTGACAACTTTCAAGCAATCGCCAACTTTATTAAACGGCAACGGAAATCTATTGGATGCCAACATGCCCGGCGGTATACCCACACCTGGAACCCCGAATTCCAAAGCCAAGGTGCGAACTGTTCAGCAATTATTTCAAGAATTCTTTGTAATATTTACTTCAATTTGTTTCTCCAGGACAATTCACACTTTGTGAAGTTGGTGGTGGCCCTCTATCCATTCAAGGCAATCGAAGGCGGCGATTTGTCGCTGGAAAAGGTGCGTCTTTTTATATTAATCCCACAAGAAAACATACAACTAACAGATCATTTTCTGCAGAATGCCGAATACGAGGTCATCGATGACACGCAGGAGCACTGGTGGAAGGTCAAGGATGGCTTGGGAAATGTCGGTTACATACCCAGCAACTATGTCAAGCCAAAAGCCCTGCTGGGCCTGGAGCGCTATGAGTGAGTGATACGAGCTTTGACTTTAAATAGTAAATAATTCAAAAGCGACAAATGGTAGAATAGATTACAACTGTACAACTGTTTTGTTCGAATGAATCCTTAACAATCGACCCCACAAAGTGTATATATTCTTGATCACAATTAACAGCCGAGTCAGTACTGCCACACGTCCGTGTGGACGCCTAGATCTTGAAGATTGTAATATATAGATGGTCTCTGACCCCATAAAGTCTACCTACTTTTGATCACCATTAACGGCCGAGTAGATTTAGCCATGTCCGTCTGTCCGTTCGTCCGTATGAACGCCTAGATCTTAGAGATTATATTAGATGGACTACAAATAATTGCATATTCTGATTTTGGGGACTTTAACCATTGCGTGTATGAAACTCAAGCGCTTATTTATATTTTACGATCGAGCCAACTAATATTTTGAATCACTTGTATCCCTATTCCAGATGGTATGTGGGCGATATGTCGCGACAAAGGGCCGAGTCCCTGCTAAAGCAGGGCGACAAGGAGGGCTGCTTTGTGGTGCGCAAGTCATCGACCAAGGGGCTCTACACACTCTCGCTGCATACCAAAGTGTAAGTGACATAGTATAGAACCCCCCCTGAAGTTTGAATGCATTTCAATATCGCCTTTTGATCTCCACAGTCCACAATCGCACGTGAAGCACTACCACATCAAGCAGAATGCCCGCTGCGAGTATTATTTGAGCGAGAAGCACTGCTGCGAAACCATACCGGATCTGATCAACTACCATCGCCACAACTCCGGGGGACTGGCCTGCAGGCTGAAGTCGTCGCCCTGCGATCGCCCAGTGCCGCCCACGGCGGGATTGTCGCACGACAAGTGGGAGATCCATCCCATGGAGCTGATGCTGATGGAGGAGCTTGGCTCGGGACAGTTCGGGGTGGTGCGGCGCGGCAAGTGGCGCGGATCCATCGACACCGCCGTCAAAATGATGAAGGAGGGCACCATGTCCGAGGACGACTTCATCGAGGAGGCCAAGGTGATGACCAAGCTGCAGCATCCGAATCTGGTGCAGCTGTACGGCGTGTGCTCCAAGCACCGGCCCATCTACATTGTCACCGAGTACATGAAGCATGGCTCCCTGTTGAACTACTTGCGCCGCCACGAGAAGACCCTCATCGGCAACATGGGCCTGCTGCTGGACATGTGCATACAGGTCAGCAAGGGCATGACCTACCTGGAGCGCCACAACTACATTCATCGCGACCTGGCCGCGCGCAACTGCCTCGTCGGCTCGGAGAATGTGGTGAAGGTGGCCGATTTCGGACTGGCCCGCTACGTGCTCGACGATCAGTACACCAGCTCCGGCGGCACCAAGTTCCCCATCAAGTGGGCGCCGCCCGAGGTGCTCAACTACACGCGCTTCTCCTCCAAGAGCGATGTCTGGGCCTACGGTAAGTTTTTACCGGTCTTACCCGCGTTATTATGGGTAATAACGAATTATTCTCTGCAGGCGTATTGATGTGGGAGATCTTCACCTGTGGCAAGATGCCATACGGCCGCCTAAAGAACACCGAGGTGGTTGAGCGTGTGCAGCGCGGTATAATCCTAGAGAAACCAAAGTCGTGTGCCAAGGAGATTTACGATGTAAGTGTTTTGATTACAAAAGCCCCTCAAAAGATTCAATAAAACTAATGGAAATACTTCGCACAGGTCATGAAGTTGTGCTGGTCACATGGACCCGAGGAGCGTCCTGCTTTCCGTGTGCTCATGGACCAACTGGCCCTTGTGGCCCAAACGCTGACCGACTAAGAGGAAGTGTCCCCAAAAACCAATCCCTGTGGCAATCCACACGCACTGAATGAAGCATCATTGGATATTTGGAGGAAGCGTTAATTATAAAATATTTAAAGCAAAAAAAGAAAACAAGCAAGCAACCAATCAAGGCGTTAGATTAAGTTGAGCTGAGCGTCGATAAAGATATATATATGTATATGTATATGGAACCACTTAGTTTAGTTAAGCGAAATCCAGATTACGATACCCAAACTTGCATACTTGGATTATTTGATAGAGCCAGAGCTGAGCGAATGATATCATTATGTTTATGAGCGCGTCAACTGTTAGTCGGTAGGATATACCAAGCGCAACTACTGACAGTCACTTATAGCAACTACAGCGTATATATACGAAATATACGCATTAACGAGAAACGGATTAAAGTATAGTAAACTGTAGTTAATAGTCCAATTTTTGATACATTTCACATACCGAAAGCGAATGGATAACAGCCAGAAGAAAATGATATATAATTGTGCTTTTATTGAATAGCGAGCGCCGCACGTGCTGAGTAAAGATATATACACACGATTGTCTCTAACGATATGGAGAAAAATCAAGAAGAAACAAGAAACAAGAAAACTGATTAAGCATTAAATAATATTAAAATGTAAGCCTCAAGTCGAAAGCGCACAACTGATAGAACGGAACCGAAGTTTGATGTTGAGGAACAGCAACAATTTGTAGACTAGATTTGTACGTGCTTAGCCTAAGTTTTGTGATTTATTGTTTAATTAATTACTGCAGACGATTTTTATTTTTATTTCTATTCTTATTTTTATTTCTATTTCTATCTTTATTTGTATTTAATTTTGATATTGATCTGCGATTACGATTGCGAATGCGATGATTTTCCCACGCTCAAAATATGATACAAGTGCGATGATAAATACGAGACATTTATACCATATATGCTTTATATTTTAATTAAATTCTTTTCGTTTTTTATCGACATCGATATACAAATATTTTACCGTATTTTTATGAAGAGTTTTACTTAATTAATTTTATCATTTGCATGTAAGCCAACAGACATACAAAAATGAAAACGAAAAACAAAAAAAAATCAAATAAAATGTGCGATGAACAATTATTTATTTTCCTTCCCCCCTTTTTTTGGATGAAACTTTGAGTTTTCTTATATTATTTGCCAAATTTGAAGACTGCCAGCACAGAGCACTCGGTTTCACACAAATTGCAAAGGGAAAAAATTAACGAATTAGTGGAAAAAAAAAACAAGATGAGAACAGAACCAAAACAGATGCAACTCACATAGACTTATAGCCAGACTATACAAGATACAAGATAGCGACAACCAACTGAAACCGAATCAAAACACCAATCAAGCCGAAACACCAACAGCGCATTTTATACCACTTTTGATACAGCATTTTGATACTATACGCAAAGTAAGGAACAAACTTTGGCTTGTATACGTTTATATGTGAATGTGGTAGCCAGTAAGCGTCCCTCGTACGACTATATACATATATATTTATATATATAGCATTAGCCAACCCAGAAATGGTTATGTCTATTCTATGATGATTCCTCTTGCCCGGCAACCTCTGCCGGTCTGCAGTAGCCATTATCTCCGACTAAGGTCAACATATGCAATCTACAAATACACTATTAACATATAATACGCGGCTTAGTTGATTTCTTGCGCCTATGCATATAGAAGTAAATAAATCGATATATACTGAAATACATACGTACATATGCGATATACGTTTATTGCCATGAAACCCAATCCCCCAACAAGTCGAAACCAAATCCATCAACGTGATATTGCTAATAAAAGAACCTTAAATACCAGGCACTGCTCTATCTGTTCGTTTTGTGAATAGTTTACCTCCCTCCACCCCGCTGAAGATTGAAAACTGCAACGCTCCTAAAAGTGGCGGTGACATGTTGCCTCAATATTCATATCACAGCTTTGCTTTCAGGAGCGTTGCGGCCAATCGCATTTCTACATTTCCTAAAACTATGCAGCGCTTAAATTTTAATTTCAAAATCATGAACATGTTTTTGAAGCTTTTCTATTCCTCTACCAGCTTGCATTGCCTACCTGTGGGGTAGTTACCAAACATTTGCAAATAAAACTTAAACGAATATAAATTTGAAAGTGTGTTTCACTTGGGAGCTGTAAGAACATCATCGATAATAACTTCTCATTGATTGCCATGCTCCATTTGCCACGTGTGTGGGTGAAGGTTGTCTGTGCTGCGGTGACAACAAATACAACCAAGGGGCGTGCCGGCCGATCCGCCGGGGGCAAGACCGCGATCTCACATTACGCAACCACAATCGAGCGGCATTGTTTGTGTCATGCAGTGCCATAAATAGGCCTCCCCGATGAGCACAACCCCATGCGAATTACCGATACCCAATGAGCCATTACGATGCAGATCCACTGTGGGCAGGAGGCTGGGGGCAATGCCTATGTAAGGCGACCTTCCCCTAGAAACGACTTTCTCGCCAAGCAAATAAACCAAAAAGCCTATTTAAATGGAAATCAATTAAATCAATTATCAATGGATTGGTTGCGGATAAAAACTGTAAACAATGATTTATATGTGTAACTATTATAATACAACAATTGTATTAACAAGAAGATCTAACACTTAAAGGGAACCCTGCGAATACATTAAATGCCACCAAAAACAATTGAAAACTTCTTCAAACCTATGAGGCGTATAGGTATTTTTTCAAACATTATTACAACAATTGTATTAACAGGAAGTTTTAATACTTAGGGCACCTCAAACCCATTCAAAAAAGGTTTTTAAGCTTAACCACAGTGCGTATACGCAATTTTTTAAATATTAAAATAATTTCATTAACAAGAAGTGTCAGTGGACACCCGTTAATAAATTAAAAGCAACCAAATGCAAAACATTGGCAAACTTTACTTGCAAAATGTTTTTGACATATGAGGCGTATGCGTAATAATTCAAATATTACGTATACGCAATGTGGAAAACTTTAGAACTCAAAAAACTTTCACTGAATCGGGCATTATAAGTTCAGGATTGTAAATAGTTAACAAATAAATCAATCTCAATTGGTCAAGATAAGCTGTAAGCTGTAAATGTGTTGCATTTACAAAGAATCAGCACTGTTTAGCGTTGCAGGTATTTGTATTCACAAATTTTGTTATATTTTCCTTAGTTAAATTTAATTTTTATATCCCAACGATTCGAAAGTAATAACCATTAATTTGCTATACATTAAACACATCAAAACTAACATAAATAAGCCTTAGATATAGCCTAACAGAGCTAGCTTCTGTTAGGCTTACGCTATGTCTGCGGGCGTTACGTCGCCAAATCGAAACGAAAAGCCAGTGCTTGCGTGCTGGGGCCGCAGTTTCTGTTCAACAGCCCTCGATTGCGGTTCAAGTTTTCCCAGCACAGCACAGCACAGCACAGTTCAGAGCTCCTCTGCTCCAATCGGTTCAATCACTACTATAAATAAATCAAGCAAAGTGTCTTTCGGTGCTTTCGGGAAACCGCGCAGAGATTTCAAACGCCAGCTGTCTGGCTGTCACTTGAAACCAATCAACGAAACGAATCAACGAAATAATAATAAATCAGCCCCCAAATCCCACAACCAATAACAACGAAAACGGCAATTGATCTTCGAGTGCCCCTCGGTGAACAGATGTTTTGAAAAACCCTCGAAAAACGGTCCCCATCCCGGCAAGGACTCTTGCCGACCGGCTTGTGTGAAGTTTTTTTCTAAAAGAAAACGTGAAAATTTGAAAATTCAAGCTCCCAGCACAGCTCAAGCCGAGAAGGAGGAACAAACTCGTGGAAGGAAAATAGTAGCCTGCGGTAAGGACAAAACTGGAGTAGGCGTTAACCATGTCTGAAAGCCCCACCAGCTGGTGGATTGCGTGCTGACCCGACCCCAAAGTTCATTGACTGTGTTGTCTGTGTAACCCGTCTGACTATTGGCATTTCCTGTTCGCCTGGGTCTGGGTTTGAGTCTGGGTTCGGGTTTTCCGCTTTCCTGGGGTTGGGAAAGCTCCCGAGCCAGTCAGCTGTTCCGCCCCCAAAAACTGCAGGGCGCTCCTCCCATTGTTTTGTCAATGACACCAGCCACATCGCATTGATGTCACTTGTTGGCATAGATGTAACCCTTCCGCTGGTGCCGCGGAGTTGATACTTTTATTACCTGTTACCCCGCAGCGCCCATGACATCAGCTCTAATAACCGGTCGACCCAGCCGTTCAGCTCATTTTTCAAAGTCACTGATTATGAGCACCACCGACAATCCACAAAGTATAAAAAAAGAGCGTTAAACTCGCCAAAATAATACAAAAACCAAAGAAATGGTTAGGCAGAAGAAGCTAATCGCCCCGAGGCTTCGCGAGGGGGAAATGCACAACACAAAACACCGCTCAAGCACAACGTAAATATTTAGAAAATGATACAACCAAGTGATCGCAGGCCTCAGGCTCGGCGGAAGCCAACTGTCCCATAAAAGTCGCAGGTAATACTCGTAATTATTACAAGCCATTTGGTAAGCTATTGGGGAAGCTTTTATTTTGGCCAAGAAACGAAGAGCAGGCAGGTACAATTTATGCCCATTTTTCCCGACAGCCAATTCATTTCCCAGCTTTCTCCAGCCCAGAACACGTTCGCTGCAAAACACTGAGAATGTTGAGCAAACTTAATTAGATTTGGAGATCGCAAACTAGTTCACATCGCTGACGTCAGTGGGCCTGCTGATACACTCGTAAAAAACTCCTAGAGGCAACACACTCAACACATTTTGGATTTTGTGTAAAATTAAAAAACTCCTCATGTTTTGTTTTCGGTGCTTTTGATCAGAATCGAGTTCGGCTCACTCTGTTTTGGCTCTGACTTCGATGTTTTTGTTTTTCTCGCTTTTTTTGGCCTTTTGCCGGTGGCTCACTTGCTTTTCGCCGTTGTCTGCTGATTTTGGGAAAGGAATTGCCCAACTTGTTCGCTGTTAATTAAACTTATACGCTCATACCGACATGCGGCGGTCGCTGTTTGGCTGTTTTGCTGTTTGGCTGTTTCGGCCGCTTTTGGCGTACAAAAGTCAATGGCGTTAATAGAGAGACAGCGCACGAAATTATGTATTTGGCCATTATAATGTCGGAGCCATGGAGTTTTCGCTGGGAGAGCGTGGGCCGGGCCTGCCGCTCGCCGTCTGGAAACCCAATTCCGAACTCGCTTTTCGGACAACTCAATGTGGGCTAAAGGAAACGGCAGCCGCCGTATTTGGGCGTAAAAGTCTCCGAGATGGACGTGGCTGGGAATTGTCTAAATTTTGGGAATGAGCTCATATTTAATTCGCCATTTGGCGAGCATCGAAATAAAGTCGTAGATACATTACATACCCTGTATGGTGGGTGTCTCAAAAGCATATCCATTTTAATTGAACTCAATTCATTTCGGACTGTTAAAGGTGCTCCAGATACTAAATTAAATTAAGCTTAATCAAGACAAATGTTGCTTTTAATTTGGTATGTTTCCTCTTTATTTAACTACATTACTTCCCATGGATTATTATTTCCATGTAGATTATTATTTCCTCTACCTATCCGCGGCTCGCAGGTTATTTTTACGAGTTTATTTGCAAAGTTGACATCACAAAGTGCTGCTTACGTGCTCAGTTTATTGCATTTGTTGTTCCCGTCATGGGTCCATGCCCGGGTCAATTGTGCGAATATCAATCTAAATCAAATAAAAATAAACCAAGCAACAAATCAGTGAAGGTCATAAAGATAACACTGCTTTGTGTTGAATGAAAGAGGCTGGAAGTTCTTTGGTTGTGCTATAGAGCCGGTTTTTATTCCCCGACCCCGTGCATAGATTATCGGGAATCACCATCTATAATTTGATTACTGAAATCTGATTGCCGCATGCAAATTTATTGCATGAGGTGCGCTCTATTAACTTGATTAAATGCGACCTCTTAGCCGGTCTCGCTAAAGGCCGTTTAATCGTATCGTGCACTGAAAAAGAGGCAGGTAAATAGGCAAAATAGGTGCATGCATGTTAAGGACAAATTTAGATTTCAAAAAGTATAATTATATGCTCTTTTAAAGACGGATTAGGCTGGAAAATTTCGTATTCTAATATTCTTTATTTAGAATCTATCTTAAGCAATTTGGAATGCCTTTTACATGCACTTTTATATACAGATTATGCTTGGAAATCTTTTATTCCAACGTTCGTAATCTAAAATCTAACTTCAGCAGTTTCGAATGCCTTATAAATGCACTTTAATATACAGATTTTGCTTGCAAATCGTGTATTCTAACACTCTTTATCTAGAATATAACTTAAGCAATTGACCCTAGGAAATGCCCCTAATAACCCCTTCTTTTTGAGAAAAACCCATGATCCCAATTGCTTCCTGTACTCTTTTCAATGTATTGACATTTTAATGAGTTGGCCAATCCAATTATGGAAACATTTTCTTTCCGTTAAAACCATTCATCTGCCTATAAAAGAAGCCGTGGGCTGTGGGTCTGGTTCGAGCCGAAAGCCAAGTGTCTGACAGATGTCTGACTGCTGTTTTTGGCTCAACAGACCCGGCTGGCTCTGATTCATCCGCTGGCTTTTCAGTTTCCTTGGCGATCTCGGCCCCGAACGCAATTGAATGAGATGTTGGCCGCGTGGGCCGTCCCAAGCACATGATGGTGATGTAAGTGCCGCCATATAAGACCAGCTTTCAGAACCCAATGTTTTCTCTAGCTCATTATTGTGCTTGAATTGCATGCGAGGTCGCCGCGTCAGGAGGATTCGGCAAAGTGGCAAGCAAAGTGCAAGTTGCCAGTCCAGTAACAAGTGTGGCAGTTGGCAGCAGAGCGACGGCTTTATTGGCCCCGTTAACAGGCCGGGCCACGCCCCCGAAAACATAGTTGCAATTATTTACACAGTCGGGCGAAATTTTTCAGGGCCAACAGAAAAAAAAGAGCGGCACGCTTGGCTTTTCCCTCAGATTTGGCTTTAGTTTTACGTCTTGGTAGCTTGTATGTTTGGGTTTTTGTTGCTTTCCTTGTCCGTCATGCAATTGTCGGCCATAAGTCATTAAAAGTAATCGTTTTGTTGGCTTACATGCGCCACAAAATGGGAAGCATTAGCACTTGGCGTACTCCTGGCGCAACCTTGCGCTGACCGGGCCACCATTCTTTTGGGTGGCACCAAATCGACTTGACGTCAAAAAGCCGAATCCAAATCCCGCCTAAAGGTCCCGTGTATCGATTACACGCGCCAGGGAGCAGGATATGTGCATATATATAGAGTCATTTGCTCGGGAGCACCCTGATACCAACCGGCACCGTTGATGGGCAACACTTTTGGGGCCTACTGCCGCGTGTTTTGCCAAGCTGTGAAAAGTGGAAAGAAGGTCGTCACCCAGGGCACCCAGGACGGAATCGGGCGGAATATAAATGCCATTGAGGGGGGTTATCGTAAAAGTATTTATGGTACTCGTACAAACTATGCAGCTACAATTTTATGATAAACATTCGGTGACTATTGGCATTTACGTGCCCTACAGAACATGGTAAAACATATTTCACGGGTGTAAAAAGGGAATTCCCCACAATTTAGGGCAGCTGGCTAATTGCCAGAAGGTAAAATCTCAACTAAACTTCTTTTAAAACCAGTCCCGCATCGTTCCGAAACAGCTTTGGCGTTGAAAACAGCATTCCCATTAAAAATTAAAAGAATAAAGCAAGACCCGTGCAAATCTAAAACCTATAATTTATAGTTTTTATTAGCTAATTGATTGTCTTACCAAAAACCGTGCACCCCTTTTGGTGTGTGCCACTGCCAACTGCAAGTTTCGAGCCTACCGCAAAGTTATTGCCATTGTTTGTCTTTGGCGCGACCCAACAAATCCGTGGCAAAGAAAAGAAAACAGAAGCAGCCTAACTAATGGCTGTGCAACAGCCACTGCAGAGTGACAGCCGCCACACGCCACGCCCCCTGCCCCCCTCGAAATTCAGTCTATTTTGTTTCTTGTTTCGTTTACAACATTTTCCACACGCCCGGCTATTAGAGGGCTCACGGAATTGGCCCAGAAAATTCGAAACTCGCCGACCCAGACGATTGATTTTTGCGCCATCGACTGACGGCGTGGAGTTTCTGGCGGAATTGAGATTATTAGGTTAGCCAAATTTAGGGCTCGAACTATGGATTTTCCCCTTCAACCACCAACCTCCAACCATCAAGACCTTGATAGTAATCTTAGCTGGTTCAGTCATGTTTACAAGTTTTGTCTATGTTTTTGTTAAAAACGAGCCTACAAAATTTTAAGTTTTCTTCTTGAGAAAATCATCAAAATGAAGAAGGTGCCGTCATGTTGCCCGTCCTTGAATTGAAGTGCTTATCAACCACTTTCGCAGGTTATCTTCCCGTCGAAAAAGAGCAAGCCCCAGGGGCCTTGTGACCGGCGCAAGAAGATCCGATCCATCAGTATGGGCGGCAATGCGGAGCAGCGACCCTGGACGCCCACGGTTCGGGTGGGCAAGATTGGGGCGGAAACCTCGAATCCAGGACCGGCGATTGTCCAGCTCCCCACTTTGATTGGTAAGTAATATGAGTGCCGGGCAGTTGATGGGAAATTATAAGAGATTGTGAACCCTTTCCCAATTGTTTTCTGCAGGCAGCAAGGTGTCCGATTCGAAGAAGAAAGCGTCTCCTTCGTATTCGTTTGGCCACAAGATTGGCAACAAATACGACACCTTCGGACCGGGTCCGGCTCAGTACAATGTGACTGGTCTGCGGTCCCGGGGTCGGGACTATCCGCGAGCAGCCACCCTTCAAAGTCGACCCAAGGATCTGACGGCCTTTTCAAACCCAGGACCCGGAGGTAAGTTGGCATCCCCATGAGCATTGCGAGGGTAAAGAAAACAATCCAAATTTTAGAGTACGATGTGGAACCGGCGGCCAAGGCTGTGGTGGATGCCACACCAAAGTATACATTCGGCCAAAGGCCCGTGGAACTCAAGAAGTTCCAGATTCCAGGTGAGTTGCAGGATCCAGTTGCATCGTTTGTGTTGGTGTTGGTGTTGGTGTTTGAATGGTGTTTGGCGGGCTTGGCGTTTCAAGTTGGATTTCGGATTTGAATTTGTGGAGTTGAGTTTTGGTGGCGGTTTCGGTTGCCTGTTGCTGCTGCTGTTGCTGTTGCTGTTGCATGTTGGCTGTTTCGGAGTCGGAAGATCACCAATCAACCCATCAGTCAATCAATCATGGAGCATCTACTGTAAATAGAAGCGAACTCATTAACTAATCCCAACCCATGCCAGTTGTATCTTCATCCAAGCAGCGCGTAAGTTGCTCTTCCGCTCTCGCTCTCCTTTCCCACCTTCTGCCACTATGTATCCGTATCTGTATCTCAGTAGCTGTTTGGTAGTTGTATCTGCTTGCTCTCCTTTTCAACATACGTACTATTTCGATCTTATGCAAACCAAAAGGTTATCTATCCACCTCTGTCGATTGTAGTCGCAAGCTCTGGCAATCTTTAAAAGTTGAAAGCAAAGACATAGTTTTAGCAAAATTTNGTGGAGTTGAGTTTTGGTGGCGGTTTCGGTTGCCTGTTGCTGCTGCTGTTGCTGTTGCTGTTGCATGTTGGCTGTTTCGGAGTCGGAAGATCACCAATCAACCCATCAGTCAATCAATCATGGAGCATCTACTGTAAATAGAAGCGAACTCATTAACTAATCCCAACCCATGCCAGTTGTATCTTCATCCAAGCAGCGCGTAAGTTGCTCTTCCGCTCTCGCTCTCCTTTCCCACCTTCTGCCACAATGTATCCGTATCTGTATCTCAGTAGCTGTTTGGTAGTTGTATCTGCTTGCTCTCCTTTTCAACATACCTTTTCAACTATTTCGATCTTATGCAAACCAAAAGGTTATCTATCCACCTCTGTCGATTGTAGTCGCAAGCTCTGGCAATCTTTAAAAGTTGAAAGCAAAGACATAGTTTTAGCAAAATTTTATTTTCAGTCTTTAGATGACTAATGTAATAATTTCTTTAGAACCCATAGGTTTTATTTATGCAAAGTTTTATATTGATTTATCTCTGTTTACGTTTTCACTGCGTTCCCTTAAATGCTCAAAGCTGAATTAATTAAAGAAATTCGAAGGCGGAATCTTGTATAATTTGTGTGTAACATAGATATAGAAAGTCTCCTATAACTTCTATGTACCTACCAACTGTATATACGTTCCCCAATTGTTCCAGTAATTTGTTTTGTGTCATTTTTGGTGTTCCCTTTGATTTGCTTTTAATTTGTAATGTTCTTTTGTTCTCTTTTATTGGCATAATCGGAAATTAGGTCCAAACCACTATCAAGTGGTGCCACTTGATGTCGTCAAGCGGCGAGCCCCTCGATATTCCTTTCGCATTAAGGTTAACGTATACCTAGTTAACACTCCAGGTAACCCCACTAACTGTTCAATTGTTCAACTGTTCAACTGTTCGGTGTGTTCGGTGTGTTTTCGGTGTTCGGTGTCTAGCTTAGCTCTCGAACTTTCCCAACCAACCAGTCCACGCCCACAACTAACCCTTTTCAAGCCTCATTTAAACTATCTTCTTCCATCTGAAACTAATTCGTTGCGTATGTACATAATCCTCACCCTTAGTCGTAGCTCACCCACCTAGTGCGTAGACCTTTACTACTTAGTTAGTTTGAATTTGAAACTGTTGCGAGTAGTCTAAACCAATGGCCGTACCAATGGCCGTTTTTTTATGTTTTATTAACACTAACAGCTCCGAATAGCTATTGCCCTGAAAAGGTCACGCAATCAAAAAAGAATGCGCCACGCTACACTTTCGGTAGACGAACTAAAATCCAAAACGACCAGGGCACACCAGGTAATAATCCCGATCTACCCCAGTAATTGCATACCCTCCCGAGGCACCACCCAATCAATAGATCCCAATTGGACAAGAGCATTTCAATAGAACAATTGCGCTTTCCCGTTTTCCGAATATACTTTGCCACATACTATATGTACATCTGTCACTATGTTTTTTAGTTGCACCCTAATTGTGCCCACTAAACACTGATATCTTCCCTTCTACAGCACCTGGCGCCTATTGTCCCGAGAAGGTGAAGCTCAATAAGACGCCGCAGTTTAGTTTCGGCATCAAACATCTGGAACAGCGACCAGACTATACACCAGGTGTGTACTGACCATTGGTTATTGATATTTAAAAACTTAGGTAGCGGCTTAATGCTTCTGTATCATAAATTGTAATTTGTCAGCACCGGGCTCCTATAAGCCGGAACAGGTTACTCTAGAACACGTTCCCGCCTATAGTTTTGGCCTTAAAACAAAGTCAAACCTTGTGAGCGATACTCCAGGTGAGCCCTAAGCTTTGCCAAATCCTTAAACTCGCTGAGAACACAGTTCTTTGTTTGATTCAGCACCCGGTGCCTATAGTCCCGAGAAATCAAAGCTACACTCCACACCCGCGTACTCGTTTGCCGGCAAGGCATCGCACGATGTTGTAGATTGCACGCCCGGTAAGTACGACTGCACTCAAAGTTAGCAATGCGTTTGGCAGTACCGCAGGAAAAGCCAGAGGATCTTATGACATCTCCTCGTTTCAGCCCCGGGCGCATACGAACCCGAAAAGTGTGTGCTGAGCAAGACGCCCGCCTTCAGCTTCGGCCATCGTGTGGAGCTGGCCAAGGGCAGCGACACCCCTGCCCCGGGCACCTACCAGCCCGAGAAGGTGCGGCTGGATACCACGCCGGCCTTCACCATCTCCGGGCGGCCCGAGGCCAAGTCGGTGAGCGACACGCCGGCCCCCGGTTCGTATGCCCCGGAGAAGTATCGCAACGACCGCACGCCCGCGTTCACCTTCGGCGGTAAGCACGAGCAGCGGCTCGACAGCGCCACTCCGGCACCCGGCGACTATCACCCAGAAAATGTACGGCACGATCACAACCCCGCTTTCTCATTCGCCGGTCGCCACGATCTGCACAAGTCAAGCGACACACCTGCACCCGGCGAGTACCATCCGGAACGGGTTAGGCAGGATCATAACCCAGCATACTCCTTTGCCGGACGTCACGATCTCCATCGACCAGATAACACACCGGCTCCGGGGGCCTACTCTCCCGAGAAGGTGCGCCAAGATCACAACCCCGCTTTCTCGATGGCTGGAAAGCACACTCAAAAGGTGTCTAGCGACACGCCAGCTCCCGGGGATTATTGCCCTGAAAGGGTCAGACTGGATCACACTCCCGCCTTCACTTTCGGAGGAAAGAACGATCCAAAAGTGGAGAACAACACTCCCGCTCCCGGTGATTATCATCCGGAAAAAGTAAGGCAAGATCACAACCCCGCTTTTTCGTTCGCTGGTCGTCATGACCTCCACAAACCTGATACGAACCCGGCGCCGGGAGCCTACTCTCCCGAGAAGGTGCGCCAAGACCACAACCCCGCTTTCTCGATGGCTGGAAAGCACACTCAAAAGGTGTCTAGCGACACGCCAGCTCCCGGGGATTATTGCCCTGAAAGGGTCAGACTGGATCACACTCCCGCCTTCACTTTCGGAGGAAAGAACGATCCAAAAGTGGAGAACAACACTCCCGCTCCCGGTGATTATCATCCGGAAAAAGTAAGGCAAGATCACAACCCCGCTTTCTCGTTCGCCGGACGCCACGATCTGAATAGGCCCAGTGAGACCCCGGCTCCCGGAGCCTACTTTCCAGAGAAAATTCGCCAAGATCACAACCCGGCCTTCAGCTTTGGTGGCAAATACGACCCCAAGGCGGAGGTTGTTCATCCTGCGCCCTGCGACTACGCCCCAGAGAGAGTTCGCCTCGACCATACACCCGCCTACACATTTGCAGGTCGTCCGACCGCCGAGCCGGTGAGCCAGACTCCGGCTCCGTGCGACTACCATCCGGAGCAGTGTCAGGTCGACAGCACGCCTGCGTTCACCTTCGGCATGCGGCTGGGAAGGGAGCGCATCTCCGACACACCAGGCAAGTGAACCCTAAAGGACGGCTAACACCACGACGATAGCACAAATTACACTAACTCGTTTCGGTGGCATTGCAGCACCCTCGGCCTATGAGCCGGAAAAGCACTCCCTGCACACAACACCTGCCTACAGCTTTGGCACCAAGTCCGAGATCCGGGTAACCACCGATGCACCAGGTAAGGCTTTTCCACAGTTCTGATTGCGATTGCTTGAGGATTTTGGTTGCACGTGACTGTTTTGAATTGCATGTTGCTCTTTTCCATTGTTGTGTTAGCTCCGGGCCAGTACAGTCCCGAGCAATGCAAGCTTGACAGTTCGCCGGCTTACAGTTTTGGTCTCAGGACGCTTCCGTTGCCAAACCTTCAAGGTGGGTAAAAGTGTAATATGATACAGGCTTTGTTTATTTTGGTGCCGGACCCGACCAGTTTTCCCGGGAATCTTCGATTTGTCTGTGTTTGTTGTTTGTTGTTTGTTGTATATATTTTCTTCTGTTTGTTCCATGTTTTCTCGTACATTATCGTTTGGTGCTCTGGCCATGATCTCATCTGTTATGTTTCCCCCATACATAAACACTCACGTATTACGAATGTATAGAGCCCTCGGGCGCTTACATCGAAGATCGCATTGTACAAAGACGCGAGCGCCGCCTGGCCAGTCCCGGTAAGAATCCACATCCTCATCCTATCATGGTACATTTGTTATTGTACAAATATCCAAATCAAGCGTTTCAAAGCCGATCAATACATTTTAATGGCATCTAAATGACAATTTAACGGCAATCAAAGCTGCACTCGCTCCTCTAGAAAAATATTTGTAACCAAGAAAAAATACTAAAATATGAACTGTTTTTATTTTAATAAATTAGTAACTCCTGTTGCAAAAACCTACAAATTGCAAAAACAGGATATATCCGAGATGGATTAATTCAATTTTGCGTGAGTTCGTTATGCGTTTAGCATATAGGTTTCATAAAGATCGGACAACCAACCTCTTGCCAGTGTCAATGACAGATGACTTCCCTTGGCACTAACAGTTATATTAAAGGATCCCGAGAAAAAGGATTAAAAGTTCTGATCGATTTTAACCATATTGATTAGATAAAATCCTTTGGTCCTATTCAAGAGAGCTGATTACTTGGATGTCTATATATGCACATAAAATACATAAGAGTTAATTAAATGATATTAGGCACATGGTATCTCGTTGTCGAAAAATCTCGATTACAACGATTCAATTTCTCATAATTGTGGTCTAAGTTTTTTTAGTGTATTCAAATTGCATAATCTACTATGTCACATTTGAAATTTTGCCGGGTAAAATTTTATTTTAGTATATGGATCGCTATGCGTCGGTTGACGCTATGTCTGTTAATAATGTCCGGCCTGTGTTTTGTCGAATCCACAGAAGGGCCATTTATCGGGCCATATCGACCAAAAAACTTTCGGAAAAATTTTGACTGTTTGCATCATAATTATTACATGCACGAGTCATTCTGTAGGGGGCCACGTCGCATCTTTTACGTGTTCCATCGTGTACTCTTCGACTGCAACAGGGTGACCACCAAGTGCCCAAGAATGTATAAGATTAATGAGTACGATACTAAGTATCATTGCCTAAGGGACTGCTGGGCCTGGGCGCAGCGTCCATGGCCCACAACAAAAAAGTCAACTTCAACTAAAGCTAATAATAATTCCAATAATAGTGGAGCTAATTCTAGTGGTGGTGGTGGTAATGCAACTACAGCTGCTGGGACAACGGCGAAAACGACCACAAAAGGCGGAAAAAGAAGTATAGTAAATAGACAAATTGTACAGCCACCGCCCCTCGAAGTCCTCTTGGAGCTTTTCGATAGAACCTATCATGTGGACACCGAAGAGGAAGAGGAAAAGGAAGAGGAAGAGGACCAGACAACTGACGATCAGACAACTGAGGACCCGACAACTGAGGAGACAACTAACGATCCGATAAATACTATTGAGGACAATGAGGAAGAAGAAGAAGGAGAAAGACATCAAATAAGTAAAGAAGATCGAAATAGTGACATAGCACGAGCACCGGCCCCCGAAGTCCTTAATGAGATTTTCGATCGATCTGCTCATGTCGACACAGAAGAAGAAGCATCTAATGAGGACTAGAAAACTAATAAGATGTTTTAGATATATTTTTTGGCTGTAATACCGAATCATAAACATATAAAAAATCTTTGAAAAATACTTAAAAACTTTTATTAGTTTATCTTCCCATACAGGGACACTATATTTGAAACTGTAATCTTAAGTATAAAACTCACCAAAACTGATCGATTTGAAACGCTTGCTTGGGATCATTAGGCAAGCTTTTTGAAAATATTTCATTCCACCATCAATGGCTCCTTATCTCAATTTTATTTCAATCACATCGTTTGCACAGTACGCAACAACGGAGAATGCACTACCACCACCACTGCATCCACAACGAACAACCATGCAAACGGCTGCGACAACGGCACTGTCACCACAACCAGCACCACCACCACCATAACCACAAAAACTTTTATAAACGGAGTGGAGCGACCTGAGTTGGAGCAGAAGCAATCAAAGCAAAGCAACAAGAAGCAGGTGAATGGCAACCACACAGAATCGCACAAGACATCACCACTTAGCAAGGGCAACAACCAGTCGAACGTGGAAACCACCGTGGTCCAACAGGTGGCTCACGGCCGTAAGGAGAGCAGCAACTTTAAGGTTGTGGCCAGGGGTAAGTCAGACGCCAGGGCCACCAAGGCGGTCGCCGTGAGCCACCAGACGGTGGTGCGACCCGACGGGGCCATCGTTACCAGTGGAGAGGCCTCGAGGATGCAGACGGTCAAGTACGCTGTGGAGGCGAGCAGCGTACAGGAGAAGATCATCAGGTAACCCGATATCTGCCTACATTAATCGAAATATCAATCGAAAGCAACCTGATGAAATGCTCATACAATCTGAATAATTAATCACGTCGAATTTGTAACATTTTAAACTGTAAGAACATTGATATGGTCCCATCTCATTTTCTGTGCATCAGCCGCCCATAAATAACGCATACGCACTGTGGTCGCAATGTAACTCATACACAATGTTATTGTTGTCCGTTCTTGTCGAAATATCATAAGTTAATTAACCCGTTTTGAATCACAGACTAGCATGCTAAATTTCAAATGTGGTTTTGTGTGTTTAATTGCAGGTAGAGTTACATCATGTCAAGATCACCAACAAAAAATCAGTGAAACCGAAACTAACCAAACCCATTCGAACACCAGCCGCAGAGTCAAGTCAATTGCCCGAAATGGCTCAGTTTACCACGATTTTAAATTAACGGCCTAATCTTTTGCAATATTTAACAGCTCCTAACGTCTATAAAATACCCACCGTCATGGGCAGCAGCAAGGAGGGCAAGATACGTTCAGCTCCGGCATACACGATGACGGGTCGCGAAAAGCCGCGTCTTATTCCAGTGATGATCTTCCCCGGACCCGGCTACTACGATGGCGAGTACACGGCGATCAAGACAAAGCCGCCAGTCTACTCCATGCGTGGCAAGTTCAAAATGATCACTGACGATAACAAACCCGGACCAGGAGCCCACTGTCCGGAGAAGGTGAGTAATGGTTAAGGGGGAATTCGTTTTTTTAATAAAGAGAAAGGGGAAAGGGAGGGGGGGGGCATGCGAGGTTTTTGGATACCTTTCACCTGATTATCTATGAGTTGTTATTAACAAAAGCCCCTGGCACGCCCACAGTACTGGGAGAAGCGCTCACCGCCCGCGATATCCTTGGGCATCAAGCACTCTCGGTTTGCGGGCACACAGAGAATGTGCGCGGTCCCGGAACTCTGCAATCGCATCCTCATAGCTACGCGACCGGACAAGGCCTTCTCATGATTACAAGATTACAAAATGTTGCCATTAAATTCTCCTACCAGCAAAGTTATCCGGTTGCGTGTTTCTGTTGCTCACCTCCAGGTAAACCTCTCCCACGTGCCCGCCTACAGCTTTGGAATCAAGCACTCGCAGTATCTGGGTCGGCTGAACGAGAAGAACTCGGAATATGACTACAGCTTTTCGGGTATCTGTTGAACGTGAAGCACTGCGGCGGCTAAAGCCACGTAACAACAGCAAATCCCTGCTCTGCCTGAGCGACGGTCTTTGAAAACAAGCTTCCTTTACCTTAACTACACTACCTTCGCTACTCGCATCGAAACTAACCTCTAAGTTTTAAATGTTTCTGAAACCTATTTTATAAGCCGAAAGTGTTGTGTGAATGTTACAATTGTATACACAAATATATCCAAGAAATAACTGATATAAACGAATTTTATATTCGGCATTTTCTGTTTATTTGATTTTCTGTGCAGTACCTCTTTACCAGTTAAAGAATTTACTTTGTATTTACAACTACAAATTTGCAAGACCCATAATATAAACGTAGAACCTCGTTGCAACTCCCTCTGGTTCCTTAGTTCTTAGTGATCTCGATTTCAGCATGGATGCAGGACTTGCCCTGAAAATAAAATGTTCAAGTTTCGGGGATTACAATCAAATTAAAAGATGTGCAGCCAAATAGGTGAAACCCACGGTGTCGTGCTTGATTTCCGAGTCGATGATGAGGTGGCCACGAGCCATGCCCAGCATAGCCTTGTACTTGGTCATATCCACGCTGTGGTCGTTGGCGCAAACCTTCTCCTCGGCCACCGGACAGGATGAGGGGGCTCCGAACAGCTTGAGGATATCCTTGGCCTCTTTTGACGCCTGGTCCATGGCGGCGCACATGTCCAGCTTGCCCTCCTTCATCACAATACCGTCCTTTTGGACCTTGAACTTGGCAATGGCGGTGGCGAAGGGCTTGTTGATGATGCATCCGGAGGGAACTAGTTCACACTTTTTGTTCAACTTTATGCTGAAATCATCGCCGACCGTCATGATGGCATCGTCGCCGGCACAGTTTTCGATCTTCACCAGCTTCGCCTTGTATCCGTTCTGCAAGGATCTTGGGGCTAAAGCACCGTTTCGGTTTTCGGGGGACAACTCGAGTGTGTACTCACGCAGGCCAAGGCTGTCTCGAAGGCCACACAGCTGAGGAGGAGGACGAAGAAACAGGTGCCGCGCAACATTCTGGATATGTGATATTCGGTTTTTGGCCAGCCCAGGATGGCCTTACCGCTATTTATATTGGGGCGCTCGAAACCAACTGGCCCGGTTATTCGGATATCCGCAATTATTTGCGCATTAAGCGGCACTTGGATGCGGCGATCAGCGATCGTTCGGCTCAATTGATTGCCAAAATGCTACTGGGCAGATGAGCTTTCATTAATGACGCCTAACATCTAAATGTTGACAATATTACGCTCTGCCTGTTTGTTTAATTGCCCTTTGGCATGGCATTGTCTTTATTTTCCGTGTTCCATATATCGTTGGAATTTGATCTCGGGATCGCTGGGAAATTTGTTTGCACCCGAAACTTAAAAGGCAAAAGCTGACAATTGATAAGTGGCCATAAAGCTTGTTAGCCGTCAACTGCATTGTTTGTCCATAATTCAGTGCAGTGTAATGGATTTAATAAATTAAAATGTAGACAATATGTTGGCAGTTTGATGGCGTGCCAATAATTAAACGGGTTGAATAAAGAAATGGGGTATAAAATCGAGATTTTTATCAATAGGAAACCGATACGTTTTTGATTTAAATAACCACATCAAAAGATACTTGTAAGACCCAACAGCTTATGAATTTGTTCTTGATTTTTAGTTCACTTCTAAATGACCAAACCAAAGGCAAACCTAGCTAGAGGTAAGTAAACCTATTAATAGAAAATATTACCAAAACACTATAATTATTATAGAATTCTTCATGTTATTTTGTTTTTGTGTCACGTAAATTGCAATTGTTTTTATTAAAAATGTGTAAAATAGGTTTCACAATATTCGTATAAATACTACTTTTGAACTCCAAATGTAACGTCTACTGGATTTAGTTCAGATTTAGTACTTGCCCTTCCGGCAACACTGAAATGTTTTTCCCTCCATACGGCAACACTCCCAGCTATATCTACATAAGTTTTCGACCTGCTACGAAGACTGTTGTTCGGTTGGAATATAAGCCATTTGGGCCAGCGGGTTTAGTTCATTTAAGATTTCCAAGCTGTTCGGACGTGCCTGTCCTCATCGCGGGCTTGCTGTTGGAAATTATTCAAACTTTGCCGACGTCGCAGTTAAGCTGTTTTTTTTAGTTCGAGCGGGCAAAACAGTCGAAAAACAGCAGCAGAAGTGTTAAACAAATACTCACAACGTAAGCGGTAATTTAATATACAGAAGCTTGGAGAAATATAATTAAAATAATATACGAAAATCGTGATCGAAGTGATGCATCGCAAGAGGTGCTAAATAATATAAAATTCGCATTTGAAAGCCGAGATATCGGTGTGAGAGCGAGAACAGTCGCACCAATCCCATACAACTAGATGATATAATACATAAAGCCATAGGTAAATAACACGCACGCACACACTGACACATCCACAGGTGGGTGAGACAAGTGATATTGAAATGTGACATCGAATTCTGTTCGATTTTCATTCAATTCCCGTCGATTCACTTCGATTGTCAATGCAATTTAACAAATCAAACAAAAAACGGGGAAGCATGCCCCGAAGTGTGTGTGATTTTTTGTATTATCAGTGACCTCTGGAGGTGAGTGTGTGTGAGAGCTATTATCGAATTTGAGTATTCATTGATAAGTGTTGAGTATACTAGATAACACCGTGAGCATGTGAGTGTGCAACGCCACCAAATACGTCAACGGCATTCCATGTGAAAAACCAAAAACGAGACTACAAACATTGTCAATTCACCGGAGCCAGGTTTTCAAGATTGTGAATCATCCGCGATCGTGACTGTAGATGGTTTGTGCGGTTAACTGTAGGCTGCGTAATACGAAACCCAAACAAATTGGCCATCTTACGCTTCTAGCGGGATTAATCATCTTGCTTCCAGAAATTACTTAGCAAAACTGTTCCATTTCACTCCTGTTGTACAGGGAAAATCGTATACTTTTGTTTGTTTCAAGTAACTTATTGTGTGTAACCCTGGATGGACTTTCTTAAACCGGTTCTTCGGTCCCCCGATCGACACAACAATTTGATAAACAACAAAGCCTCAGAGCCAGTGAACGTGACTCAGTGTTTGGCTCTCGTTGCCAGTTCCCGTAGTTCCGATCGGAATCAAAGAGCCATAATTCATCGCCTCCAATTGGGCCAGCAGCAATTGCTCCATGTTCCCAATTTGTTTATTGAATACAGATCGCCCCCAGCCCCCAGCTCCCAGCCCCTAGAGAACCGGAGGAGATCTGTTGCTCCATTTGTCTGTGAACACTTCAAAAGTCTACTAATTGCCGGTTGTGCTGTCCGTCAATCCCAAGAAGGGGCTGGCAAAAATGAAACGAAAACTGCCAGGAGTCGTTAAGCTGTCAAATGCAACGAAATAGCTGGCCAATCTGGTGCATAAATATTTGCTGGAATTTTCCCCCTCCCTAGCCGCACAAGTGTTGTTGTTGTGATAAGCCAGAAAGCAAAAAATCAATAGGAATCAGCGTTTCTTGGAACGTGCATTGCCAGAGCTCTTTTCACACCTTTCCTTTCTATTCTGAATTAATCACACGACGCTTTATGGCCATGCAACAGCAGGTAGTATCTGCAAGATACTCCAGCCCGGGAATGGCCCCCGCAACGTGTCAAATTTAAGCCACTTTGTTGCAGTTGATTATGGTGGCCATTCAGAATAAATTTGCTTTTCTGCACAGGGGAAAAACTCGTGAAAAGATTTTCCCGTTTTATTAGCCTCTCTCAAAATAGCAGGGCACCAGCTCTTGAGAGTTTATTGACAAAAAATTCAATTGGTTTTCGAGGATATTGTATACATTTGATTACACTTTTATCTAGCTTAGTTTTTGTATCCAAAAGAATCGAGTGGATCTAACTATGTCCGTCCGTCTGTCCGTATGAACGCCTAGCTCTTGGAGAATCTACCAGTCCAGCACAAATTTGTTTTAAAAATCTACTACCACCCCACGAAAACTGCAAAATTTTGTTGCACCACTTGTCTTTATGGATTTTATTCATTGCAATGGATTTTCTTATCGTCCTTTACCTCAAGAGTTTTAAGAAAAGAGGTAGATAAACTCTTTGCTTTTAGTTACTTGTGGAATTGACTCATAAATCCCCATTTGCGATTATATCTGTGTAATTGAATTTGCCGGTTAGCGAAACCCATAAATAAATCTATTTATCTCTGCCACATTGACCACGTTTCCACGCCGTTCCCTGGCGCGGCTTGTTTGGCATTCTATGAATGGTCTTTGGGACACCGTTCGGTCCCCACTTCCGCCGGGACAATCGGCGGAATATACTCGTAAATAATAAATGGCCAGCGACTAGCAAGGTATACTTTTTGGCCAGGCCATTTGAGCTGTCTGCATGTTTAACAATGTTCGGGCCATAAATCTCGTGAAAGCCCAGAACGCAGAACACTTGGCTTTCACCTGAGCCCTAGAACACGGGCCGTTCATTCATTAAGTTTTGTTAGCTTAACCGTGGACCCCCCTTTTGCAAACTTTATGCTCGGCAAACTTCCGCAAGTGCAACTCAAGGAAATAAACAAGGGCCTAATCTTGTTTTCTGGCACGAGAATGCAAGCCCTAAGTAACATATTTATTGAATGCAAAGTATATTTGAGTTCATGGCGAGTATCGAAATACGGCTCGCACTTATTTATTTATTAATCAGGCATGGCACCCAAAACAAACAAATTAAACACTTGTCGGCTATTAAGCGAACGAATATGTATAACATTTCTATTTATTCCGCCGAGCAGCTGCCCAACAACTTGTTGTCGCCTTGTAGTTGTTCGCATGCATTCGATTTCTGGGCAAACTGCCAGTTGCCGCCGCAATTCAATTTCTGTCGTAGAATTTTCATTGGCTTTGCGATTCATGGAAAACAAAAGAAATCATTTTCCCCCTGACAACTCTCGGGGAGATTATAAGAGCTCTCAGTGAGGCCAAAGTTACACAAGAGTCGGGGGACAAAAGTTTCCCAAATGAGTCATCTAAAAAATAAGATAATTTACCTGCTGCTCCGGTAATTTCACTTTTTAAATTGCCACTTTCTTTCGCTGGATTATGCAAACGCCTGACCAAACGAAGTGTAATTGTTTTTATGCCTTTTCCACTTCCCAACCATTTCATTCGACCTGCATAGGACACATCTATGCGATTGTAAAGATAATCAATTGCGAAACACATGGCCGGGCAGGCCGATAAGGCTTCTGGTATCTGCCAGATACAGTATCTTGGCAGAGTCCGCAGCCCGGCAACAGCTTGCCGCTGATTCTGAGGGCGACCTTTATCGCCCAGCTTCTTGGGGATTTGCTAGCACCACCCAGCACTGCGACTTCTTTTGTTTTCCTCGCCAACTTATCTCTTTCGAATCGCCGGCGTTGTTTATGCATTTGCCTTGCTGATTAGCCGCCTGCTGCTAACGTTTCAGAAATGCATTAGATCCCAGGCAACTGCCCAAAAAACTGCGGCCAGAGCCGTATCTCGATGCCCCAGCTGGGACGGGACTGGGACGGGACTGGGGCATGGGCGTGGGTGTGGGCGGCGGTTTGGGCGTGTTTGACAGCCAAAGAGCCAACAAATAAATTGCACAACAAGCTCTGCTGTGCGGGGGCGGAGTGTTCGCAGCGGGAGCTGCACTTGCCCAAAAAAAGGCTGGCACTTTCGGTAGCCCATATATCAATTAATTAAAGTCCAGCGAGGGACATAAAACAAGATGTTGTGCCAGTTGTAGGGCCGCCAAAATGTCTGCTCCATTAATCAACCTCAAATCAATTAATTCCCCCGACTTTGGCAACGAATTACCTTGGTACTGTCACCAAGTATGTGAGTTACGTAGAGGTTGTGCAGAACACGGGCAGAGCTTGTGAAGGCCACTGGTTTTTGCTGAGATGCACCGACTTAACGAAAGTACTTATAAAGATATAATTTTCTAGATTTTGCTTAAAGCTTAGAGGAAATTTATGGTTCAAATGTGACAGCAAAAGCGACTGCAATGTCCACAAATATGCCAAGTACACAACTAGTATTCCTTGGTTAGATCACTAGCCACTTATGTGTGCCCTTTGCCTAATGAAATTACCTGGCATTCTGGGTAATGAAACATTACCGTGTCACCAGTCCCACACTGCAGCATTTTGTGGCACGCAACTGCCAAAACATCGCGTCATGGGCAAAACGATGATGATTAGCCGCTGATTAGGAACGAAAGGAGCGAAAGTTGGCCGAAAAACCAACTTGGAGTAGGCCCAAAACGGCCCACACGCAATGGGTGAGCCTCAAGACCAGCTAAAGATTTCAACGTCGTTGTTTAGCGATTGCGCTGGCAATTGACAAATGATTTGATTTATGGCAGTGAAGGCAACAAATCTCAGCTTGGCCCAAATTGCAGTTTTCCACGGGGCCTGCGTGCTTTTTTGCATTTTTAATGAAGCAAACATGAAACCCCACCCAAGCGCAAATCCAGATGCATGGCGGAAAATACTTGGCGATATTCTAGTGGCCAAATGCACTTGTTGTTACTGCTGTTATTATATTTTATATAAATTTGGCACAGCGCCAGCGGCGTGTTTGTAATTGCAATCGCAGAATTTCCATTAAGATGTTGCTGGCGAAATTTCAATTGAAATGGAAAGCAATGCGGCCTGGAAAACACCACTTGACTTCGGCACAAATATAAACGCACCTCCAAAGGTCAGTGCGGAAAATCAAATACATGAAAAGAATGGACGGGTGGACGGGGAAAACCCGACCAAAAGAGCCGTAAATTTCCGGAGGAGCAACAGTGGAAGGAAAAGCCAAAGGTAATACCAACAAGGAGCCACTCTTTTCCCTACCTGAGATAATTGCTGAAATAAACTCTGAATTGTGGCCCATAGAAAATTCAATTTGCTTGTGTCGGGTCTGAAATGAAAATGAGCAGCCGTGGAAAGCTACGGGAAAATTTCCAACCAAAGATGAGGGTCAGCATGCGGAGCACGTAGTCTGGAAAAGTCCGGAGAGTGGGAGGCGTGAATCGCAGACCGAAACACGTGACAGAAAACCGCAAACCACAAAACTGAATTGGAATCTGTTGCACATGCATCGCGCAACTTTTCCATTTATTGGCCATAAAGATGCGAATAACGTTGAAAGACTTTCCCGGTCAGGCGTGAAACTGTCAAAAGTTTGGACGTAAAAAACAAACTGAAAGAGTATTTATTCCTTTTTTTTACGGCGAAAAGAGCAAACATAGAACTAATAAGAATGTTGTCCGCTGATGGGTCTTGGACATGAAATGGCAAACCATTTTTATGGCAAAAGTGCATGAAAGAGTTTTTCTGTCTCCTCTTCAATAAACGCGCCTGGGTCATTGCATAAATATGCCTCAAATGTAAGCATTTAGCTTGATTCTGGGAATGGCTATAAAACCCCCCGGGTACTGAGAATATAAAGGGACAGAAGTTGGAGTTTTCAGTACTGCAAGTGTTTGGGCTGTTGTTACGTTTTCATATAGATTAAATTCTTAAAAATAGGAATAGCTACCAGATATTATAATGTTTTCTTTCACCATGCTTAATGGGAATCGATATTTCATTACTTATATCGCTCGATCGACAGATGATGAGTGCAAGGCAACACCGGTTCTCAAGGGAACTCGCCTCCCTCCCAATCATGTTCAAAAATATGCCTGATATATTGTTTTTAACCGGTTTTTATATACGAGTACGTCTGTATGAAACATTTTGCATGCATGTCGCTTTGTGTGCACAGCCGTTTAATTAATACACAAATATTGTCGCGTACATTTGTAAACAGATTTTCATGGGGGTCTTAAACGCGAACGCTTGTGGCTACGTCACACTTCGATGACCATTAGCGGTGACGGAAGGGGGTCATTAAAATACACGCATAAACATATATATAATATATATATAGGGACATTGCTGAATGAACGAACAAATTCACGGCGCCACTCAACCGTGAAATGACGTCATTTGCAGCACTCTTTCCATGTTTTATACAAACTGCCATGGTCGTAAACAATTTGTGCGATAAACATATGTTGAATATCGATATGTGTTTGGAAAACAGACCCAAATATTGCTCTCCGGCGATGGACACAAATAATTTGCATGCCACATGAATATATAAATTAGACTATATAAATTAGCTTCATATGTTGTCTGACAAAACTACTTAGGAATCTGAAGGAGATTGTGCGAAGAAATGCATCTGAGATGCCAAGCAGCATGACTAGGCAACTACTGCGCAAAGTGTTTGCTTTTGTTTGAGAAGATCGATAGGAAATTCTCTAGCCTAGAAGAATGATCTTGAAACACCGTTGATTATTTATATAAATGTGCAAGCTCTATGCAACTCAAGTGTAGCAAACAAAAGGTCTGTAACAAAATTGCATGTGGTAAGATACTTCCTGTGAGAGAGTTTAAAATAATCAATTTTCCATCGAGTTTCTTCGTATCGCGGCTATAAACAAACAAACCAATATTGAGTCAGGTATTTTTAACAATAATCTGGCACTGTTTACCCAACAAAAAGTGTGAGTAAGTGCAGATATGTGTTCTTGAGATATGAAAATGTAAGGAGGCCACCTCTCCAGTCCTGGCCTCATTATTACCGAGGCTAGTTGCTCGAACCGTGGGCAGCGAAAAAAACAATCTGGGAAATCAGAAAATCTGCGCCAGGAAAGGATTTGCCTGCAGCGGGGACTGCTGCAATTAGAGCGCTCCGGCAATTTGCGTCACAGGCACGTGAGGAACAAAAGGGCGCAACAGCAAAAACTGCTGCAAGATATAAATAGCCCGGTGGCAAATATACGTGCATTAAAAACTAAAGGAACCAAGCTAAAGCCCGGCTATGGGCGACCTGCGCCCTTGAACAGCAAAGTGGGCGTGTAGCCATGACAACAAAAATCGCTCCGATGTGCAAAAACAAACCAGTGGCCAACGAGTTGAGTGCCACTCGAAGGGCCCGAGCGCGCCTCTTGCCAATCAAAGTCCCAGATGTTGCCCACTGCCCGCTGCCTCGCCGACTTGCAACATGTTGCCAGACACATTTGATCGGTTGTCTGCCACTGGGCAATGCAAATACACTGCGTCCGTTGTGGGCATTTCGTAGGCGATTCCAAGGGGTAATGGATTTTAAAACAGCTGGCGGAAATATTCAAAAATCAAGCCTTTAAAGCTCCAAGGGATACCCCTCGAAGGGTTGGGTATCCCAAGGATGCGGTCAAAAGGCAAAATCAATCCATCATCTTCTATTATTCTTTTTATACCCCGATGAATTCGCGGGAATGTATGTAACAGAGAGAAGGAAAGGTCTGTGAACCCATAAAGTATATATATTCTTGATCACCATCAGCAGGCAAGTCGATATAGCCCTGTCCATCTGTCTGTCTGTTCGTATGAACGCCAAGATCTTGGATCTTATAATAGATAGCCAACAAATATTCTGATATTCTGTTTTTTTTGGAATACCAGTTTAGCAGAAGTTTGCTTCTGAGCTTCGATACGTCCTCCTTCACCCCCGTAAACTGCGAAAACCTTACATTTAGATATGATATTAGTGAAAAAGATATCTATTTGATACTCCCATCCATGCCCGCCAAGGAACCGGGTATTTGTAGTCGAGACCCCCGACTATAATCACTCTTAGTTGTTTCAACCTCAAGTTGCTCGCATCTCAGGTGATTAGTGGCACAGACAATATTTGCCTGCACTGCTCGCCTTGCAAGCAGACGAAAGCAGAGCACTTTCAATTAGCCAATAGGTACGGAGCAACTCCATCTCATGATAGCTGACCCACAGAGAGCCCCAAAATGTTAGTGACAAAGATGAATGGCTTTATTTGCTGACCAACTGTGGCAATTAGCCACAGCACACAAGACCGCAGGGCCAAAATGTCATCGCCAAACCTAGGACGATGCGGCTGGAGGTGCGTCCTCAAAGTTTGCCAGCAAATTAAATTCCTGTTTATTGATGTCAAGTGTGGATACAGAACACTTGTTGTCTCCGACCGGGTGGGATTACACACTTTTACGACATGGCCACGGGAAGTGGCCCATCAGCTGCCGGTTCGTTTGCTCTAATTGCGGGCAAACGATGGCGCCGGTTAGACACAGAAGAAAACGATACAGCCCTCCTCAAATTATATTAATTGAGAAAAAGCTGTCTCAAGTCATTCCCGGACAAATTGCCCGAGAAGAAGTAACATAACAATTCTCAAGCGAAAATCCATCTGGATATCAATTTGTCAAAGACTAAGCCAGAGCTAATGCTTCAACAAGCATGATCTCATTGTGCAAATATGATTTAATATTACTACGGGTATATAGATGTGTAAAGACTCGGCAGACCTAGAACTTGCTAGATTTTTGTCAATTTTTTTGTGTGCATGCAATGGTTAGTCAGCGCGTTTAATTGTGCATGTCCTGCTGTCATTTAGTGGCTGGCGTATGTGACAGTGAATTATGGCCACGTGGGTGACCTGTTGCCGTATTTGTAGGTGTGCTCCACGAAACCCCATCCCATCTTTTCCTATCCCCCAGCCCCCCAGAAGAGCGCTCATTTCCGAATGCGGAAGTGACACAGAAAAGGGATCAAATCTCTTGCCACACTGTGCGCATACGCATACGCAATGTTGGAAACGCAGTCGCAGAGTGTTATTGTTTATGAGAGTCCGGCTCTGGTGTTTGTTATTATTTTTTGTCTCCACCAATTTGATAGCTGCTTCTGCGGACAGCAGATTAACCGAGTCCAGTCTGTGCTGTGTGTGTGTGCTTTTTATCAACGGCTCAGAATGTAACGGCCTGAAGTGAAAAAACAAGGGTCCCAAAATGGGGAGCGGGCCTTATCGACTAAGTAACTCAAGAGAGTGAATAAAAATATGGAATTCCGAATCTGAATCTGAAGCAATTCTACATTCTCCACACCAGCGCGGCGACAAAGCTTCAGTTTGCTCGGGAATATCTGGCGGATCGGGTGTGCTGGCTAAGCGAATTCGGTGCGAGAAATCGGTGCGAGTTTTAAAACTATCTAAAACTATTCCACAAAATATAGTTAGATACAAAATACTTATCATGAGAAACAGTCAAGTGCTGTAACTACAAAATCAAGCGTTCCACTTAAACAAAAACTGTGTAGATTAAGATTATAACTGATGTGATTGTGAACTACCTACTGATGTGAACTACCTACTCCAAAAGTGCAACAATAAAACATATACAAATTTATTGAAATTATAAAAATAATATACCAAAAAATTGCCCAAAAATAGCGCACAAAATACAGCATAGATTCCTAATTGCGCTGATATTAAATCTTAAAAATTTGAAACCAAAGTCAACCAAAATCTCTTTGGATTACTTTCAGTGCACCGCAAAGTATACCTAGTGTCTTCCAGCGTGATCATGGCATTACGGGGCCAAATGTGTTAAAACTGTAAACATTAGGAGCCTCAAACTAGTATTATATATTTAACTGCAAAGTCCACAAGCCCATTTAGCAGCGTCGCAATGCCGCGGAGGAGGAATCTGTCCGCCTTGGGAATCTGCCTGCCCCTCCTGCTCCTTTGGATCCCAACGAGTTATGGCTGTAAGTACACTTCGGGATTATCCCATTCAATAATTTTTCAGCTCGGAAATGCCGATATCGCGTTTAATTTGAGCAATTAAAATAATAAACATGAATGTATCTTTGTTCGTATCGTATTCGAGTGCGGGCAGTGCGCCACGATCCGCTTCCTGTGAACCCGTCACACATTTTCCATAATTTATGGGGCTTGCGTCTGGAGAGGAAAACAAAAGCAACAGGATTCCTTATCACTCCATGGATTTCTCCGAACTGCTTGCTACCCTAACTTGTTCAATAATTTTTATCACTGAATTTGTCCTGCAGTAGGACAATTTTGACAACACTATTTTGCTGTATTCCCATCTGATCTTTCAACTCCTCGTTGTCGATAAGCTACTGAATTTCGGTCCTTCGTCTTCCCCCATTAGATATGTACCAGTGTGATCTTCTAAGATTGTAAACACATTCATTTTGTACCACACCCCGGCATATAAATATAAAAGAGCACTTGTTGTGCCGAGTGAACATAATGGCACCAGTATCGCAGCGGCGAGGCGCAATTGTTATCGCCAGTAAACAAATAATTGATTCTGGAGTAAGGCATAATAAAATCATTGAGCGGCGGCAGTGGTAGTGGCAGGGGCGTCCAAGGGGATACTCTCATACACAATAGAAACTCTGCCACAAATCACTGAAGTTCATTACTTTAGCGCCACTGCAATGGACCCGGCAAAATGCTCGTACACTCGACCATACTGACGTTACTTACATATATTTTAGATCGGGGAATTTGAAGACCTTCGTTTCAGTTTCCCGAAAGGCAGGGATTGATAAGAACGCTGATATACGCGCTCATAAATTTATTTTCAATGCACTATAATTAATAAATATTAATTTGGAAAACGATTGGAGTCAGGGGAATGTTTTGAAGCCTTTCTAGATGAAGTATTATATGTTATGTTATCTATAATTTTTAGTGCATATAGTACAGGGCTTAAATTACATTTAATTTGGTTGATTTTAGTGCCCCGGCCCCAGGTGGACCCGGAAGATGCTGACACTGCCGTGAATTGCGGTGGCGAGAACGGAGCCCCACTGATCACGCCCTGCAGGGAGGCGATCAAGCTGGAATTCCGGACAAACTACACCCTGCAGTGCGAGGCCGCAGAGCCTGTGACCTGGTGGAGCATCCACAACTCGGGCCTGGACCCCACGCCTTTCAACAACTTCGACATGGACGCGGAGAGGCCCCACGGCTCCCGACTTGATCTCTACGACGTGACGGCGGACAATGTGGGCGCCTACTTTTGCGTCAAGCTGTCGGAACTGAAGCCGGACGCAGATCCCGACGAGGAGGCAATGGTAGAAGTGGTGAACCGAGACCAGGCCAGCACCATCTACGTGTATGTGGACGATCCGAAAACTAAGCTGGTGCCCACAGATCAAATTGTGGTCCTGGCCCGACAGTACACCGATGTGGTAATACCCTGCAAGCCATCGATGCCCGACACGGAAGTTGTGCTGGAGTTCAACTCGGAAGTGAGTGGGCTGGGTCTAATTGCGCTAAAAATATCTCAAGTCTGGGATGGGTTTGGGTCTCACAGAGTCCGCCTCTGCATGAATTCTTCCCAGAGCACGCAGATCTAGCTAATTAGCAATTATAATAGCTCCTATCTTGGAAGCTTCTCTGAATAGAACTGTGAAACCGGTTACTAGAATACAAATAGGTGTGCCTTATAGATTCTTTAGTAGTGCTCAGGGATTCATGCAGAGCCACAAACAGATTTAACTAAAATCCAATCTATCTGATGAATTTCCGTGCTTTCGTTCCGCCGTGCAGGGAGCCAAATGGATCATCAGTTCGTTGAACTGCAGCGGAGTCCAGAATAGGTTCTCGAAAAGGTGGCGGTATGACGCGAAGCGGGGCTTCAGTTTTGAGGTTTCTGAAAAGACGCCAACCATTATGCAGTGCAGTAGCACGACCTTTGTTATTAACTACTCAAGTATGTTCCCAGTCTCTTGCATACGTAGTTAGCCCAGTCATTAATGGCATATGTAAATATATTATATATACCCAAATATTTAGGATACTTTACTGTACAAAAATATCCTCATCGTAGCCACTAATCAACCCCAAAAGAGCCCAAAATTGTTGCTATTCCCCCACAAAAAAAAAAAAATAAGAAAAACGAAATCTGGGAACATTCGCCGTAACCATAAATGTATCTGACCAATCCTACCCTATATCTAGTCGTTTTCCAGCAAAGATACCGCTCGGTTCGATCCCATGAAGGGCTTCACCTTCCAAATCCGCAGTGTTCTCGATGGCGGCGAATATGCCTGTTTCCCGCAGGAGCCGTCCCCGGAATATGAAGAGGAGATGACGGTCTTTAATGTGCGCTTTATTGGTAACGGTCACATTGATAGTGAGTTTTTGCACCCCAAAGTTTGTGATTTGTGATTCCCGTCTATACATGTCGTAAATATTGCTTTCCACTTTTGAACAACAATTATTTTTCACTATGATGCGGGCTCGACTCTGGTTATGGAGGCTTCGGGGCCAAGGGTGAATCTAGACAACACACTCTTTTCAAAATCAATGCTTTAATCTGCTTGCATTCTGTAAAGTAAAGGTTCATTGGCTTTTTAACTTGAAACAACACTTTCACATATTTCTTTAAAACAAATTCGGTAATAGTATCTTTTTCACGTCATCAAAGTTGAGTTCTTGCCTTAAACGGAGGAAGATGCAAGTTTGTAATCAGCTCATTTATTTGTAACTATGGATGGTGTGAGACTTCCGAGGTGGCCTGCCGATTACACGTTTCAATCACGTTTCTGTCACTTCAAGCACTAATTATAAAACACATTGCCTGCTTAAATAATACCCGTTTGTCTGTGTGATAACCTCTTCTATCTTTTTCTCTCTCTGTGTCTCTTCAAAAACCCTTTGTCTATTAATCTGCTAACTCCTCCAGCATCCGGAGTGGATAATCCCAGTACCATCGCACCGCCATCTAACATAGGGTATACGTATGCCGATGAGGAGGAAGTCGGGGACAAGGTCCTGTCCCTTCCTGTTACTAACCACACACATAGGGGTAACGTGACTCTAATCTCTGGTGATGGGCTCTCCCGCAATCGACTCGATTCCGGAACCATATCCTGGAATCGGGCGAGACGAAGTCCAGCCCGGCTGGCTCCGATCAACTTGTCCCCCTCACCCAGGCCAGGGCGTAAGTGTTGTCTGGCTGTTGTCCTCGCTGTTGTCCTGTTCTGTTTGCGTTTCTGTTACTTTTCTGGTTGCATCCCAAATTCATTTGCCTAACGATTCGATTTTGAGTTTTTCTGTGGTTGTGGTCTAACCGTAGCTTACTAACCCACCCCCCGATAAGTGTACTCGTATTGTAAAAACATTAACCCATCTGTATACGTATGTATGTCTAACCCACAACATTATCTGCATGATGCTGTAGTAACACTGCTTGCAAGTCCTCGGCCAATGAAAATGGCAAATAATAACCAAAAACTTTCCGTCAACGCAACAGAGGCGAACAAGCACATGGCGCCGCCGGTCATCCGATTCGATTCGGAGGTGAAAAACCACGTGGAGAAGGGTGCCACCTTCACTCTCGCCTGCGAGCAAACGGCCACGATTGACGCCAACTACAACATAGAATGGATGTCGCCGGTCAGCGATAAGGTTAGGGCAAGGATTTCTATTTAAAACGCTCTAGAATCTTTGATCTACAATCTACAATCTCGTTTTTAGAGTCGTGTCACCATTACTCAGGCCACGTTCGATCCAAAGACCAAAAACGCCACCCACCAAATGGGTCGGGGCACATACACGGTGACGAAGGCGCAGCCCAAGGACAGCGGATCCTACAAGTGCGTGGTCATCGACGACTTTCAAAACGTCCAGTACATCAGTTATAAGATAAAGGTTTTGGGTGCGTAATCTTCCCCTAAATCGATATAAATAGTTTCGATATCCCAACAATTTGGATTAATTCCCTTAGAAACGAACGAAACGTACCTGAAGGTGCAGGAGCCATCCAACCACTACAACGTGCGGGAGTTCGCCAACAAAACCATCCAGATGACGGCCAATTTTGAGGGCCATCCGCCACCTAGTTTCTATTGGTATAAGCCGGACGGCAGCGAGGTCTGGCAGACGGAGCACAACTTCAATATCCTGTCCACGGAGACCAGCACCACCCTGCAGATCCTCAACGCCCAGCTGGAGGACAGTGGCACGTACGTCCTACGCGGTGGCAACACCTTCAATACGGTCACCCTGCTGTACAACGTGAGCGTGATCTCCGGCCCGGTCCTGACCATGGCGGATGTCTATGTCCAGGCGGGTCACGCTGCCACCCTGGAGTGCTATGTGCGCTCCTATCCGACGGCCGTCGTCACCTTCCTGTTCAAGCCCTGCAGCCTGGAACCCCGCTGGCCCACCTGCGAGGTCCTCACCCAGAACTTCAGCGTGAGTGCCTTTCCATTGATTTCTTGGCATAACCTTTCCCTATTTTAAGATTAAGAGGTTTTTGTTGCGTTACAAGTTTTACATTCAACTATTATTCATTTGTATTTTCTGTATCCTCCTTTGCGTTTGTGTTGTCCCTTACCAGTCACCCATTGAGCAGACGGCAGCCAAGGTACATTATCCGTTTACTGTTCCCCAAAAAGTCTGTCCATATTTATTTGCAATCCCTCTTGGCCATCCCGCAGTTCAAAACCAATCCGCGACCGGGAAGACTGAGTGTGGAACGCATCTATGAGGTTACCTTCACGCCCACCAAACCGGGCATCCTTTCCTGCGTTGCCCAGAATTTGGTGGGTAGCGATGTTCGCACTGCCCTCACAAAGGCCCACGTTTTGCTGGGAGACATTGCCGACAACATGACCATATATGGCCTCGATCCCAACCGAAAAATCGCCAAGGGCGACGAGGAGAACTTCACCTGCGAAGCGCTGGCCTATCACTTCGATGGCAATCTCCGCTGGTACCACGACGGCGAGGAGTTGGTCGAGTCCAAGGGTAAATTTACCTAGTTTACTTTAAGAATTGGTATACACGTTCAGTTTATTGTGCTTTTCAGATGTGCAAATTATAAACACCGAGTCGGAATATGCCTTTAAGAGCACTATTAGCTTCGGGGCCATCGACGACAAGGACCGCGGTACCTACGAGTGCCGGGCATATCACATTGGCAAGAATACGGAATACGATCGACGGGAGGTCGACGTTTACGTCCACGATCCCCGAGCACCGGAGTGGCTAGCGCCCGATCGGCCAGTCAAATCGAAAATCGAGCGAAAGTTGAGCCAATCTCTGGAGCTGGAATGCAAATCCACGGCCGTGCCACTGGCCACGGTGCGGTGGTTCAAGGATGGCAAGGAACTGGCCGAAACGAATCTCACTCACATCCTGGAGGATGAGTCCAAGTTGTTCATTAGCCATCTGTATCCGCGCGATGACGGTGTCTACAGATGTCTGGTGGAGAATCGTCTGGGCAGCATCGAGAAGAGCGTCACGGTGATCATCACGGGTAAGACGCAACATTTTAATACAATTCCGGAATCTTTTGTCAAACAATATGCATTCCACTTGGCTTTTTAAGACCTTCCTGGCATCAACAAGGGATGGATATGGCTCGGCGTGATGCTATTCCTGTTCCTGGTCAGCCTGTGCGTTTTCCTAGCCATTCGCTACCAGAAGGAGCACAAACGGCATCTGGCCCTGAAGGCCGCCGGCTTGGCCAACTTCGAGGAGGGAGCCGTGGGACACATCAATCCGGATCTGACCCTCGATGAGCAGGCGGAGCTGCTGCCGTACAACCGGGAATTTGAGTTCCCGCGGGATAACCTGAAGCTGGGCAAGCAGCTGGGCGCCGGGGCCTTCGGAGTGGTGCTCAAGGGCGAGGCCAAGGGCATCCGGAAGGAGGAGCCCACCACCACGGTGGCCGTAAAGATGGTGAAGCGCACGGCGGACAACGAGGTGGTGCGGGCACTCGTCTCCGAACTAAAGATCATGGTCCATCTGGGCCAGCACCTGAACGTAGTTAACCTTCTGGGAGCGGTTACCAAAAATATTGCAAAGCGTTAGTGCCAAGTCTACTGAACCCCAATTGGGTATTATAAATGCCTTCATTTTGCAGGGGAACTCATGGTCATTGTGGAGTACTGTCGCTTTGGCAATATTCAGAACTTTCTGCTGAAGAACAGAAAATGCTTCATCAATCAAATCAATCCGGAAACCGATCACATCGATCCCAACATAATGATTCAGAGGATTTCAGAGAACTTCGAAGCGCACCGGTAAGTGGTTTCGGGACATTCTATTCTTTTTTGTTTACTAACCCTAGTACTCCATGTTGACTAACTATGAATATGAAGAACGCTAACTGATTGCAACAACTATAATACTATTGTTTTCTGTTTCTGGTTTCGGTGCATCCATGCAACTATGTGATTTTAACCCTCGACTAACTCCAACCGTTCACACGCTCCTAATCAACTCTCAAAACACACACTTTACACACAAAAATTAAACCAAAACACACGATACTTGCCCGGCTTTTTGGTTGTGAATGTATCTCTGCACCTCTGCTTGGGATCCTGCTCCCCTATCACTGTGTCCTACTCTGTGCATCCTGTGTCCTGTATCCTGTGTTATGTGGTGTGGCGACTAAAATAACAGCGATGCGAATGGTGGTGGCTTGAAGTATGCAAATATCGGGTTCCCACACCACTCCTACATAAATCACATGAACTCGGTGTACAACAATAACACGCAATCATCGCCCCATCGCAGAAACTCGGACAATGACCCCCGTTCGGGCACCCGAGCCGGACGGACAGTGTCCGGAAATGCCACCTACAGCGATGACCGTCATATGGACACCTGTGCCACCGTAATGACCACTGTGCCGGAAGGTAAGAGAGCTATAAATTTTTCTCTTACCGAATTAGTTTACACCTGCAATTATTTCCACCTCCTAGATGAGCAAGTAATGTCCAACAACTCCGTTCAGCCTGGGTGGCGTTCCAACTACAAAACCGACTCCACGGAGTCCATGACAGTGACCACAGTGGATCTTGTCAGCTGGGCCTTCCAGGTGGCCCGTGGCATGGACTACCTCTCCTCCAAGAAGGTCCTGCACGGCGATTTGGCCGCCAGAAATATTCTGCTGTGCGAAGACAATGTCGTAAAGATCTGTGACTTTGGTCTAGCGCGATCCATGTATCGCGGCGATAACTACAAGAAATCGGGTAATACTTGGTTATTTCCTCCGCCATTTGTTTGTAAACATTAATGGGTATTTCTTGTATTTTAGAAAGCGGAAAACTGCCCATCAAATGGCTGGCGCTGGAGTCCCTCAGCGACCACATGTTCAGCACATACAGCGACGTTTGGTCCTTCGGCATCGTGCTCTGGGAGATGTTCTCGCTGGCCAAGGTTCCCTATCCGGGCATCGATCCCAACCAGGAGTTGTTCAACAAGCTCAACGATGGCTACCGAATGGAGAAGCCGCCCTATGCCAACCAGCAGCTCTACGACATCATGTTGGAGTGCTGGCGAAAGAAGTGAGTGTTTTCCGGGAAAGCAACTAGAATTGGAAGATAATTTGTATTCCTAATAGCCCCGAGAGCAGGCCCCTGTTTAATGAGTTGGAAAAACGATTCGCCAGCATGCTGGGCGAGGATGTGGCCAATGTAAGTGGGAAATGCACAAACAAATCAAGTAGAAATTCGCCTAACTATATTAAAATTGCGAAACAGCACTACCTGGACTTGAACAACCCGTACATGCAGAGCAACATGGAGTACATGAAGAACCAGCCGACGGATTACCTGGCCCTGATGGGATCCCCTGATGAGCTGGCGCCGGCGGCTCCTCGCTATGTCAACGGTCACATATTGCCCGATATCCGTGAGTAGAACCCTTTGACATCCCCTCGACCATTAACAAAAACAACTAACGCCGCACACTCACATGCCACCTTTGACATTTGACACACACACCCGCTATTCGATGCAAAACGCACCATCCTCACTCGCTGGCACACTAACCCAGGCATTGAGCTCATGCCGGACGACTACCAGGCCGTGAGTCCCGCCCAGGACTCCGATCAGGACAGCGATGCCTGCACCGCCATATTTCCGCACTCGGCCACCTCCGACTTTCCGGACTTTTCAAGCGAAACCACTTTCAATTTCCCAGCAGGATCGCGTCAGTCGCCGACGCTGAGTAATAACATGAACAGTGGGGCGAGCAAGCCGCTGCTCAAAAAGAACGGCCTGGCCACGATGGATGCGGCCGACCAGCCGCCCGAGGAGATTCCCATGCTGCATCGCCGCTCAGCCGGATCGGATGATGACCAGCAGCAGAGTCCCGAGCAGGCGAGGCGCTTCAATCAGGCGCTCAAGCAGCACTACACCACGCCCACGCCCTCGCCCCGCCATCACGTGGAAACGAGACTCAATGGCGAGTCGTCAGGCTCGGCGTCCGCCGCCGAGAACTACGTGAACGTGAAGCCACCCAGGAAAAATCTCCCCGGTAAATCCGCGGCAGGCAGTGCCACGGATGCCTTCTCAAATCCGGGCTACCAGCCACTGTCCAGTGCCAGCGATAAGGAGCAGCGAAGGTATTAGGACACGCCCGGAATGTTCCAGTACCCTCGAAGCCTGAGGGTCTCGCAAAGAGGTTCAGTCGGATCATAGCACGGAAATCTATCTGGGGGAAGATTTCGAAGCGTTTTAATTCTTTTGTAATATAGTAATATACCAGCAGACTAGTAGGTAATGTATTTCCCGCTCCCGGATTCAATTGCATTTGAAGAATTCAACTTCCACGTGATCCTTTCACCTGAACTGAAAAGGAGGCCTTTAGACAACAATACCACGTAGTGGCATTGCTTAGATTCTGATATAGACTTAAGACCACACAAACTCACACCCCTAATAATGCCATTTCATGTTTTTATTTAGTGTCTAGCTCTAAGTGCAATGTATACTTATCTATTTAAATAAATGTATCTTGAAATGTGTACGCCCACTCGGGCTTAGTTAAGGCTAGTTGTTTTCTGCTTGAAGTTAGATCGGGGACACGGGTTCTAAAGTACTGTGCCCATATTTACCAATGCACAGACGCTTTTCCTTCAGTTCCAGGGTCAACAGCTCGGTCTTCAGATGAATAGCTTTCACCTCCAGGCGGTGTTTCTTGGCAGCCCGGGCGTTTTCATCGCGGTAGTATTTCTGCTGATATCTGATTAGCTTCATCTTTTCAGCATACAACGAGCGCTTCCGCTTCACGACATATCTTTGGGGGCCTTTGTTCACAGCCACAGTGGGCGGCGGCACACACTCTGTGACCTCGCTATAAGACATCTTTAATTGGAAAAATTAAACATTAGTTTGGAGAAAAGTATCGCAAACAAACCTCTGTCGGCTGAACAGGCGAAGATTCTGTGCTGCCAATAGGTTCTTCGGCAGGTTCCTTAAATAATTAAATAAACATACTTGAGAATAACCAAGAATTAAAGTTAACAAACCTCTTCCTCCTCTACCCGACGACTAAAGGTGTTGGCGAAACTATCGCCTAGAGTGCCGAATAGTTTTAATTTGTACAAAACTATGTTAGAGACCATACTTACCCTCGCCTCCGAAGGAAAAGGCAGGATGGGGTGCCTGGGCGAATGTCTTGGCGTATTTCTGGGCCGACTCCTGATTGTACACCACAGAAACACAACTGCCGGCAGACTCATCCATATCCTGCGAAAGCATGGAACCGGGAACCCGTTTTCCCTCGATCTTCATTTTGGTATTCATATTTTTGTACTTATCCTTGAGGGTCCGCCACGAACGCGACATCCCGGTTTGGATGGAGAACTGTGAGGCCAACTGCTCCCAGGCGGTCTTCTTCATCTGGCAGGTGGCCGCATCGGAACGCTTGTTGTTGATGATTTCCTTGTACGGCTGCAGCAGCTCCATGAGCATCATTTCCTCCGAAGGCGAGAAGTTTTTGCCGCGCTGGCGAGTTCGCTTTTGCTGTGGGCTCAACTTGAACATTTTTCCTGTTTTTTTTTTGTGTTCGGTTTTTAACCAAATTTATCTCGCTTGCTCGTTTGTTTAAGGCTAGCTGATAGATATATCGGGTTTAAGTAGTCCCAACTTTCAAATAAACTTAAATCGGAGCTAAGGTTACCCAGACGAAATGTTTGGGGCATTCAAATATTACCGCCATCTCCCCAGGGATTTTCGTGCAACGAAGCTCTGGTCACTCTGTCAATCAAGCGGGAACGAATTTGCTGCATTTGTCATTTCCTCCAATTGTCATTTCCAAAAGATGCCAAAAACCAAGAAAACCCAGGACTCCTCCTCCTCGGACGACAGTGGTCCCGAAGACGTAAGCCAGATTTGGTTAGGGCGCCCAAAAATGCTAAGATAATCACACACTTTATTGCAGCGCAATCAGCCGGCGAGCAAAAAGGCAAAGGCCGCAGCACCGGCACCGGCTGCCAAAAAAGCCTCCTCGAGCGGCTCCGGCGGCGATGGGGCCACCACCTGGACGCTGGAGAGGATGCGCATGGTGAAGATCAACGAGTTCCGCGGCCGCAAAATGGTCGACATCCGCGAGCACTACGAAAAGAACGGCGATATCCTGCCCGGCAAGAAGGGCATCTCCCTCTCGATCCCGCAGTGGAAGAAGCTCCTCGAGCTGGCCGAGGAGATAACCCAGGCGGTCGAGAGTTAGGCCTACCCCTAGCCATCCCACGCATTTACCTCGGCTTAAGCTTCAGTAAATAAACGTTAGCTTAGACACTAGAAAAGTTGGTTTTTGTCAAGCCAAAAATGCTGCGGGAGAGCTATGCTTTGTAGGGGAATAACCACATAAAATAATGGCAATATAATGCAATAAGGCACAAGCTGCTGCCAAGACTCATTTCTAAGACTCCAGCCATATTAAATTGCCTAACAATTGAAGGAAATGGCAAATGTAAGTTATCGAATTAACTTTAGATGAGACAATTGTAAACTGCATTCCTTCAAGGCAAGGGTAACGAGGAGATCACATAAAATAAAGACAATATAAAGAAATAAGGCTGAAACAGGCTGCTGCCTAGTCTAATTACTTGGCCCTTTGCCATGCTAACATACCTTTAATTTGGATTAAGAGTTAGTGAATAAACATCAACTGAGATACTTATAATCTATGTTCTTTCGATCTATGTTCTATGTTCTTTCGAGTAAAAGCGAAATTTCTGCGATTTGTAGGTGAATAACATAAATTACCAATATAAAATAACAAAGCACATATACTATTAAAATCTTTACCACATTTAATAGCAAAATATAGAATAAACCTTAGACAAGACTCCAAAAAACAAAGATGCAGCGACCATCCCCTGGTTTATAGGTAAATAATACAATAACATTTAATATACACAGTACATGCGTTGCGGGAACTCAAGGCAAAACGTAGCAGTGGCACTAAAAACTAAAAGTAAACGCCGAGCAGCACGCAGGCGACGATTAGAATCGCAAACGGAAGCCAGGTCTTGAGGAAGCCGCCAATGCCCACATAGTGCCCGCAGAGGAAGAGCCACGTGCTGAGGGCGACCATGTTCCACGAGGATCGGTTCTTGTAGCGCATGTAGTCCAGCGCCGTGGCCACATGCGAGTGACAGTTGTCGCAGAAGATGTTGTGGATGCGGGTGCCGTACAGGATGGAAGCCTTCGACACGGCCTCGTCCCAGGCGTAGATGCCGCCCTCGACGTGCTTCGGATGCAGCTGCAGGTAGCGCGTGGGCCGGCCAAAGGCCATGTTGTCCTCCGAAACGAAGTAGGCCCCGGCAAAGTCGCGGATCACGCCCGCGGACGTGCAAATGCCCATGTGCCCGATCATGGGCAGCAGCCAGGTGAGCACGGGAATGGGCGTCCACACGATGCAGTAGGGGAATCGCTGATCCGCCGGGCTAACGGGCGGCAATCGGTCCGGGACAGCTCCTGCGCCTCCGCCTCCCATCGTAACCTGGACGTCCTCCTGGAGCCTTGGATTGGTGGGCATGATTAATCGTTTGGTCACGCTGGGCGGTTAAGCGGACGCGTCTCACTCACTGATTGGGGCTCTCGAATTTTTCCTACGAATGCCCCAGATGCGCCTGATAAGGGGAAAATAACAATTATTGCTTTATTGTTCACGCACACTCGCTCGCGCACTCACCTGGCTGGAGTTTTATTTACTCGCTAGTGTTGGAAAGCGCTGCTGCCATTAAAAACACCCGATTTAAGACTAAATGTTGTGGGACTTTCAAGGGTTTTGTGCATAAAGAATGCTCCAGTGAGTTGAAAACTACAAATCTAGCATGTCAACAAGTTATCGAGTTTATAGTGATCCCCCTGAAAAGCTGTAGGCTACGCCACTGCCCGGCACAGCTGTTGCTAAGGTGGGACCAAGCTCTCGCGTTCGCCGAGCTGTTTTCAATTTGCCTTGCAAAAGATACTTTTAAAATTTGCTGTTTTTAGCACTTCGGCGATGACAGAGTTGTTTATCAACGGCGCCAAAGACGGGCCGAATGTCCGCGAGTTCGACAGCCTGGGTAACAGATGATGTCAAATCAGGGTCCACCTCGCTCACGCCCTTCTTTCAGATCCCTCCGTCCAGGAGCTCATCCTGGCGGCCACGCAGGCCCGCAAGCAGGCCTACTGCCCGTACAGCAACTTTGCCGTGGGCGCCGCCCTGAGGACCTCGGACGGCACCATCTACACCGGCTGCAACATCGAGAACGGGGCGTATGCCACCTGCATTTGCGCGGAGCGCACCGCGGCGGTCAAGGCCATTAGGTCAGTGGGTCACCATAACATAATCCTCTTATATGTGGGCATGGGAACACTCAGATTCATATAAGCAATCTTCTTTCAATCGTGAGCTTATCAGTAGGTAAATAGCACGCAAAACAGTATTACATACTTACATCTATCATCTTAATTTAGTTCCTAAAAAGCTAGCACATCTTAGGGCCTACATATCAATAGGTATAGTTCAATAGCTCACTATATCTCCAATATTTTGCTCACTATATCTTCAATATTTGCCACATATGTAGCCACCAAGACATTGGTATAATTACAAGTCCTTTACAAGACAACAGCATTACATACAGACGTCTAATACCAAAGCCAATTGACACCACTGCTATGTTTTCTTATTGCAGCGAGGGCAAGCGCGACTTTGTGGCCTGTGCGGTGGTGGCCCAGCAGGAAGAGGGCTTCACCACACCCTGCGGCGTGTGCCGGCAGTTCCTCTCGGAGTTCGTGAACGGCAAGGACATCCCCCTGTACGCCGCCAAGCCGATTACCGAGCCCCTGAGGGTGCTCTGCACCAGTGTGCTCCAATTGCTGCCCAACAGCTTCAGCTTCTCGAACGGAAAATAGGCGAAGGCGGGATGCCAGTGCGCTACCGGGAACTAGACCACTTGTTTTTATGACAAAACTAATTAATTAATTAATAACCGTGCGAGCTATTGTCAAGATCCTTGTTGTAAATTATTCAAAACTAATCTTATATTGTATATATTTGTACATTTTATTTTGATTTTTATTATTTTAACAAATATTTGTTAATTAAATTGTCTTAAAAAGAACAAGGGTATATTGAATTCGTACGAATGTATGTAACAGTGAGAGGAACGCTTTTCCAACCCCATATCTATATTATTGATCTACGTTGGGAAAATCTGCCGGTTATGTCTCTCCATAGAAACATGCCACGCTTTTCTCATTCGCAATGTTTATCCATACCTCTCCCCACTCATCCACAATCCGTGAAATCCAATAAGTACTCCGGACTTACCTGGTTATAGTCTGGGCCTTTTCTTCCTCATCTCTGAAGTCTGGTCCTGGGGCACGGCAATCACCTTGGCCTCGTCCTTTTTTTTAGCAGTAAATCGCCTCGACGCACTGCATCTGTTCCCATGGTCCACGGATCCTTGCAGACTTCCAGGGAAGGTGACAAATCCAAGCGGATCGCTTGCAGCCAGATGATGATGCAACAATTCCTTGGATGACTTCTAGCGAAAGTGAAAAGCGACTTCCCAAAGCCGGGAGATGAGGCCAAAGAGGGTCCCCTCGATCCCGATCTTCTTGGTCTCCAGACATGGTGCAGGATATCGCATGGATGCACTGCTTCAGGCTTTGGATAACTTCCATCGCTACTCACAAGTCGAGTCCGTGGGGCGAGGCGATGAGGTCACAGGGGGTCGTCCTTACGATTGCATTTCTCTGATGCAGCGAATCTCTTGGCGATCGTCGGCAGCGGGAGTTGGAGGATCCGATTCTTAAGGTGATCAGGGAACTGGTTACATGGACAACCGCGGAACAGTTGGCTATTGGTAGCAGGCTTGGACATTCGGTCGCCGATCGGAGCAGACGCCGGAATCAAGTCGTACCTTCCTTTGGCGCCGCGGATAGCTACGATGCACTGCATCACAGTTGGCGCAGCAGATCCCTAGACACCTGCCTACGGCGACACTGCTGCCAACACGACAATACCGGAACGTTGAGAGCCAGGGACAGATCAGGATTATGATCCTCGGCATCCACTTCCTTGACCAGGCGGTCGCTGAGATCTGGAACTGGTGGACCCAAAGCTGGAGCTGCGCATCCCTCCTTGGCTAATCCAGAAGCTAGAACGAAAAAAAAAAATTAAAATTACTTACCTAAAAATTTTGATTTCTCGAGCTTAAGTAATGATTTTTTTGTCAGAACTAGTTGGGAATTATTAATGCGGCGGGTGGAAAAATTGGTTTGGCGGTTTGGAATTTGAATTTAAATTTGAATTTAATTTTTCAAATTTTAACTGATTTTAACTGACCGTTGGAAAGGCGGTTAGTCAAAGAAAATATTTAAATTTATTTTTCAAATATTAACTGCCCTTTAATAACTAACCGCCTTCTCAACGATCAGTTAAAATTTGAAAAATTAAATTCAAATTTAAATTCAAATTCCAAACCGCCAAACCAAATTCACCAAATTCATTACTTAAGCTCGAGAAATCCGATTTTTTGGGTAAGTAATTTTATTTTATTTTTTTTTCGTTCTAGCTTCTGGATTAACCAAGGAGGAATGCGCAGCTCCAGCTTTGGGTCCACCAGTTCCAGATGTCAGCGACCGCCTGGGCTAGGAAGTGGATGCCGAGGATCATAATCCTCATCTGTCCCTGGCTCTCAACGTTCCGGTATCGTCGTGTTGGCAGCAGTGTCGCCGTTGGCAGGTGTCCCCCTGGACACATCTGCTGCGCCAACTGTGATGCAGTGCATCGAAGATATCCGCGGCGCCAAGTGGAACTACGACTTGATTCCGGCGTCTGCTCCGATCGGCGGCCGAATGTCGAAGCCTGCTACCAATAGCCAGCTGTTCCGCGGTTGTCCATGTAACTGATTCCCTGACCACCTTAAGAATCGGATCCTCCAACTCCCGATGCCGACGATCGCCTAGAGATTCGTTGCATCAGAGAAATGCAATCGTGAGGACCTCCGCCCTGTGGCCTCATCGCCTCGCCCCACGGACTCGACTTGTGAGTAGCGATGGAAGTTATCCAAAGCCTGAAGTAGTGCATCCATGCGATATCCTGCACCATGTCTGGAGACCAAGAAGATCGGTATCGAGAGGACCCTCTTTGGCCTCCTCTCCCGGCTGTGGGAAGTCGCTTTTCACTTTCGCTAGAAGTCATCCAACAAATTGCTGCATCATCTCGCTGCAAGCGATCCGCTTGGATCCGTCACCTTCGCTGCAAGTATGGCAAGGATCTGCTGCACCATCGGAACTGATGCAGTGCGTCAAGGCGATTTACTACTTAAAAATGACCGACGCCAAGGTGATTGCCGTGTCTCAGAACCTTGGGACTCATCGATCGGCTCAACAATTTCTTTCACTTTCACACCATCAACAAGCTGTATGAGTGTGTATTATACATATTTCTTTAGCAAAACATCTTGAAAAGCGACCTTAACTTATGATTTTCCCTTGAAAAGTTTGAAAACCGAACGATCCCGATGAGCCGATTTCCCGCCGATTCGGAGACGGACTACCGCCCATTAACAAGATCGTAAAAACCAGAAGTCTGAATTTGATAAATCAGTCCTACGCCTTGACCGGACCACGCCCCTATGCGGGAAAACCCCCTGACAAAGGTGAGTAAACTTTAATTGAGGCAAGCGATGGTATCTTGAGATACCCTATCTGTTATCAAATATTGCTAAGAAGACTTTAATCTCTTTTCACTTTTATTTATATCTGTCTGCGAATCCAAATCCCATTAAAAATTCATTGTCTTTGCATGAGCCACCTTTAAATCTGCTATTAGTGTGTGCATATTTAAACCAGGAAATGCATAATTTATGAATGACAAAACATAGATTGGCAAATGAGTACTCGGTTTATTATTTAGGTCAATGTGTCTTTAAATTGTTTATTTTTAAACCATACATATTGGCAATGTGGCCTCGAAAACGACCGATATCTGAACAAAACAAAGAATATTTTGTATATAGTACCTAAACATATTAATATATTGTACGCGCTGATTGTTTGGATCTCAACACACAAAAAATTGTTAAATTATTTTAGGTGATTCCGCATTAGGATCATTTTTCGATTAAAGCACCTTACTTTCTTTTTGGCCGTTATAATGTTTCATGAAAATTTAAGGTCTTCCCGAGTTTATTTTCGATTAGAGCACATTTTGCATTTATTTGAAAGTTTATATCAAAGTTTATTTGATATGATATCTTAAATATCAGTTTTTGATTTGCAGTTTTGCTAAAAATGTAAGGCGATCCACAAAGGCCTTCCGCCAAAACCCGATTCCCCTTCTAAAGTTTGTCGTTCGATGTTTATCCGTTTTTCGTGGGAATCTTCGGGCTAATAATCATGAGACTCATTAGCAAAGGTTTGAGGTAAAGAAAAATCCAAAGAAATGCAGCAGATCAATGAACTAAGAATTCGCTTTGATTTGGAAAATCAATTAATTAGAACACCACAACAAAGCACAGCTTATCAAGCCTCCGTGCATATTATTTATGGCCCCATTAAAAGTTAAGTAATACATTGAAATTCATGTAGCCTGTGAATAAATTAATTGATTTGTTGGCACAAATATAAACGTTATTTAACCTTTGTTGTGTAAAGGGTTCAGTAAACTCAAACTGATACCGAGAATTACTTTCACTTTCTTAATTATGACCACTCGAAAAGCAATCAATGTTGTCAATTTTAAATCTTTTTTAAGTTGCTCCAGGGAAGTTGCAATAGAATAGAAATTATGCTGAAATAACATCTAAGTACTTAAAACTATGATGCTACCCAGACTTTGAATTTGTGTTGACACTTTAAAAAGAATGGAACTTTCCAGTGGCTGCCGGAATTCGCATAACAATGAGTTGTAGGAAAAACAAACATTACGCATGTTGATTGCAAATGCTCAGTTTTAATTTCAAGAACCGAGTGCTACCCAGAAACTGTATCGATGAAATGTAAACGCACCCGAGTCTCCTTGAGACAAACATGTGAGCTGTGAGTGATAAGCAAACGCCAGATTCTGCCTGTGGCGTCGTTTTTGCTCCGAGTCTCGTGCACAAGGTGTTCCACATTTCTTGGGAACTCTCACTTGCTCTAGAGAAACCCCGCTATCTCCTTTGGGGGATAGCAGGAGAGCTTGGGACAAGATCGGAGGTGCCACACAAAAATTGGGGCACTGTGCGTCAAACATTTGACGATTCATAATATAGTATCTACCTAATAATTTATTGTACGGCTATTTGAACATCAAATTTGAAATAGAAAATTAAGAGTATTACTTCTTCTAAATCCCATGAAATAATATTAAGATATGCTCATTTCAAACCCATTTTCAATATCTTAAGTTTCTTGAAGCCTCAAGTTCCTCAAGATTCTCGCATAGCAAAACCTGAAAACCTTTTGTGTATCTGATGGGTTTACGGGTATATAGCTGATTTGCCATCGCTGCCGAAGACTGATGAATTTCCGATCGCTGACTGAGCGTTTTTGGCCTGTTTGCTGGCCTTTGGTGTGTATTTTATGTGTTCCTCTCCTTTGCGAGCGTTGACCGAGCGTCCGAAAAGCTTTCGACTCGCTTGCATTTCTCCGGTTTTGCCAGTCGCTCGTCGACAGTCGAACAAGTAAGTTTAAGTCTAAGAGTGGGATTAAAAATGAAATTAAATAAAATAACAAAAAAGCAGGAACTCAATTTGGAAGCCACCAAATTGGCGCTCAAGTGTATCGCGAGCTGTGTTGTGTGTATCCGGCGGTTCAATTGCCGCTCGGAGTCAAGACCTTACAAAACTAAAATGCAAATTAAGATGCAAGTGCAGTGCAGAGCAGCTGAAATTCATTGTGATGCAATTGCTTTGGCTTTTGTTGTGCTTGGGTTTTCGCCTGCATTCTTTACATAATTTCCTTTGCATTTCTCGCATTCGCGACATGCGCATTGCAGCCGCCCAACGTGCACCCGCCCAAGGTCAGACCGAAATACTGCCATCCATCGCCCAAGCCCCCGATGGGCAACAAGTGTTTTCCCAGTCTACCGAAAGGGTATGCCGGGCTGTTGCCACAGAAAAGGTGTTAGCAACGTGAGACTAGTTTCAGGAAAGTGTGGCAAGTGAGCATGACAAGTTTTTCAACAAATAATCCATCAATTATTCTTAGAAATTGGAACAACAAAGTGAATAAAAATGAATGTAAATGGAATGCAATTCTCTGAAACAAATATAACACATCCGCCTAAATATCGGTGCCTTGAAAATGTGAATAAACTTTCATTAGAAAACTACAAATGAAATGAAAAAGTGAAACGAAAAAAACATAAATATAAATAAAATGCAACCCCTAACACCGATAAAATACAGCCGCTCCAAAATCGCTCCCTTGAATACGTGAAATAACTTTCAATAAGTTTAAAATGACACTTAAGGAAAACTATAAATTTCCCAGGCGTCAAACTGTGTTATTCCGTTTTTACATTGTTATTAAACAACCAAAATTAGCCAAAGTTTCAGAACAGTTTTTACAAATTTTAAACACTTTTTCGACAAAACTCCATATATTATTAATAGATAATAGAGGAACAAAAACAATGTAAATGATATGCAAACGCAAAAGAACTCATTCGCCTAAACATCGCTGCCTTAAATATGCGAAAAAAACTTTCAATAAGTTTAAATTGCCACTTAAGTTAAACTACAATTTTCCCAGGCACCAAACAATGTGAAAATGCAATATATTGAATAACCAAAATTAATAATACGGCGAAAACCCAAGACTAAAAGTATAGTTTAATGCATCGCCAGTGAGACCATCAATTTACAAGTTACATTCACAATTTTCTTGCGCTTTTTTAGAGAGTATCATGTGGTCGCCGATGGTTATTTTGGTGCTGCTGACCTTTGCCCTCTCGCATTCGGGGGCGGGGGTTGAGGCCGGAGGGCCACTGAAAGTGCTGGGTCTCTTTCCCCATCCGGGGGTCAGCCACTTCCACTTCTTCCACCCCATCATGCGCGGACTGGCGGAGGCGGGCCATGACGTTAGCGTGGTTTCCCACTTCCCGGACAAGCATCCGGTGGCCCGGTACAAGGACTTCCCCCTCACCGGGGTGGATAAGCTCACGAACAGCGTGGACCTAAAGGTGGGTTAACCCTTTCGGCGGGGGAGTCCCACTAAAGCGGCAATTGAACTATTGTTAGGCATTATTTGCCGAGGCTCATTTGCATTTTTAGTGTTTTTAGAAATTAATGGCTTCCAAGAGGAACCCTAAATATCAACGAAAACCTTAAGTTGAGCTAATGCCTGTACTTCTGAATAGTTCACAGCTGTTTCATTTATTGTTTTCGTAATTTATTTGTGGCTAGTTTTTTAAAGCGAAATCTATATTCTGAGCTTGTCGTAATCACTTTATTTGATGACTTTTAGTTTTTCGAGAAGCGCCCGTTTTACGGCCACTTTGTGGAGTTCTTCCTGCTGAACGAATGGGGCAAACAGGCCTGCAACTCGACCCTCCGCTCGGAGGCACTGCAGCAGATCCTGAGGCGCCAGCCCGGCTACTACGATGTCATCGTGATGGAGCAGTTCAACACGGACTGCATGATGGGCGTGGCCCACATGCTGCAGGCCCCGGTGATTGCCCTGAGCAGTTGTGTGATGATGCCCTGGCACTACGAGAGAATGGGTGCCCCTCTGATTCCCTCCCATGTGCCCGCCCTGTTCATGGCCCAGTCCCAGGACATGGACTTTGGCGGTCGCCTGGCCAATTGGTTCACCACCCACGCCCTGAACTGGATGTACAAGTGAGTTGTCCATAGTACCCTGTAACTTTCAATGCCTGAACATATTCCTTGATTGGTTAAGACTCATCTCCGTTCCGGCTGCCGACGCCATGGTGCAGTACAAGTTCGGTCACGAGGTGCCTTCGGTGGCTGAGCTGGTGAAGAATACCTCCGTGTTCTTTGTAAATCAACACTACTCCCTCAGTGGCCCGAAGGTAATGCCCCCCAATGTGGTTGAGCTGGGCGGCGTTCACATCCAGAAGTCGAAGCCCCTGCCCGCCGACCTGCAACGCATCCTGGACAACGCGCAGGAGGGCGTGATCCTTATCAGCTGGGGCTCTATGATCCGGGCCAACTCCTTGTCTGCCGCCAAGCGGGATGGAATCGTCCGGGCTGTGGCCCGACTGAAGCAGCAGGTGATCTGGAAATGGGAGAACGAAACGCTGCCCAACAAGCCCCCCAACATGCACATCATGAAGTGGCTGCCCCAAAGGGACATCCTCTGCCACCCGAACGTTAAGGTGTTCATGACGCACGGCGGACTGATGGGCAGCTCGGAGGCGGCCTACTGCGGTGTTCCTGTGGTCGCCACGCCCATGTACGGGGATCAGTTTGTGAACACGGCTGCCATGGTGCAGCGGGGCATGGGAACCATCCTGCACTTCGAGGACATTGGCGAGAACACAGTGATGCGGGCCCTCAAAAAGGCCTTGGATAAGAAGTACGTAAAAAGTAAGATATATTTTCGGATCCCCAACTAACTAGGTATTTATCCGGAAGATACTACGACGCCGCCAAGGTTGTATCCCATGCCTTCAACCACCGTCCCCAGGAGGCCCTGCAAACGGCTGTGTGGTGGGTGGAGCATGTGGCCCACACCGGCGGTGCTCCCCTCCTGAAACCAAGCGCCGTGGAGATGTCCCGCTTCGTGTACTACTCCCTGGATGTCTACGCTGTGCTGGCTGTTGTCCTGGGCACTATCATTGCCAGTTGGGTGTGGCTCCTCCGTCGCATTTGCGGATCGAAGGCTTCGGACAAACCCAAGCGGGATTAACATCCTCCTTCCGAGGATTGCGACGACTGCGTGTGGTGTATGTGATATTTTATATGTTCTGTGTAAGAGACTTTTAAGTGTAAAGACGCCTCCTCCGCTCAAGGACTTTGACTAGCTGTAATCTTAGTGCCACCAAAAACGGATTGTAATGTTATATACAATTGGTATACGCATATGTATCCTATAAATATAATGTGAAGTATTCTTTGGATTTCCATATAAATCTTTGGATCAAAATTATAGAATACTTTGTGAACATTCTCGTAGTTTTTTTGCATAGCATAATTTTGGGTTTGCTTCTTTAATAAACTTCAAAAAGATGCCTATAACATAAAATTTACTTTCTTATCACAACCCTATTCATTATGAAATTGGCTTATACACTTATTTTAAAAGACACATTTCATATGATTTATTATTATTATAGAATCTTTAAATAATTGCTCCTAATTTTGTGTTCCTCTTTTGTTTTTAAAATATGATTTGTACATTTCCTGAATGAAATATAATTTGTCCCCAAAACTTTTCGGCGTTTCAGAAATTAAACTAAGAGAATGGTATAAGAGAACATAGTGAAATTTGGATGCCGTAAACCAGCTCTCTGTAGGTGCCCACCATCAAAATAGTTTCTGGACGCCGTACCAGTTACGCATATTATTTTACGAGAATGTTTTTTTAGGTATATGTACATATGAGTTTGTCTATGAGAATCACGCTCCCGTACGGTGCTCTTTTTTATTGCCCGGCCTGGCATCGTGTCAGTAAATACTCATCTTCCGACGACTGCGGGTCTGTTGTCGGTAATTAAGATTTGCACATTAAAATAGAAAGATGAAATTTAGTCTCTGTTAATTTTAGAAGTGCACTTGTAACACATACAACGCGACCGATGTAAAAGTTCCCTTGTCATTGCAAAAATCGATTTATCGAGCGTTGAAACATGTTTACCGTCAAAGGGTTCACCCTGGTGACCCTGACATTGCTGTCTTTGGGTGTTAATGTCCAGGGTCTTCGAATTTTGGGAATTTTCCCGCACCCGGCCATGAGTCACTTCAAGTTCTTCCATCCAATTATGCGCGGTTTGGCCGAAAAGGGTCACAGTGTAGACGTCATCAGTCCCTTTGCGGATGAGGCGCCTCCAAAAGGTTACGTGGATTACCTGTTGCCGCCTTCGAATCTTACAGATGCTATTAATTTAGGGGTAAAGTATGTCCCATCTCTACAATGGAAGCCACTAATGATCGGGGATTTTTGTCAGGACTTTGATAGGCCCTTCTCCTTCCTGTTCCACTACATCGAGTTCTTCGTCCTGTACAACCTGGGCAAGGAGGCCTGTCAAGCCACCTTGAACAGCCAGGCCTTGTCGGAGGTGCTGAAGCAGCCGCCGGGCTACTACGATCTCGTGATGATGGAGCACTTTAACACAGACTGTGCCATGAGTGTGCCCTACTTGCTGAAGACACCGGTCATTGCCATGAGCAGCTGTGCGTTGATGCCCTGGCACTACGAGAGATTGGGGGCTCCTCAGATTCCATCGTATATATCAGCTCTGTTCCAGGGACAATCCCAGGAGATGTCGCTGGCAGGGCGTCTGGGAAACTGGATTACAGTGCACTCCCTCAACATGCTATACAAGTGAGTAACGTAAAGATTTCGATCGGATACTAAAGTTTAAATATCTTTTAGATTCTTCTCCGTGCCCGCCGCCAATGCTGCCATCCGTCAGAGATTTGGTCCTGGCTTTCCATCAACGGAGGAAATGATCAGGAATACCTCCTTGATGCTGATCAACCAGCACTTCTCGTTGAGTGGACCGAAACCCATTCCACCGAATGTCATCGAAGTTGGAGGCGTACACATAAAACCTCCAAAGCCCTTGCCCGCCGATCTCCAGCAGATAATGGACAATGCCTCCAAGGGGGTGATCCTGGTTAGCTGGGGTTCCCAGCTAAAGGCCAGTTCCTTGCCCACCGAAAAAAGGGATGCCATTGTTCGGGCGCTGGGAAGATTGGAGCAGCAAGTGATCTGGAAATGGGAGAACGATACACTCCCAAACAAGCCACCCAATATGCACCTTCGAAAGTGGCTGCCACAGCGGGATATCCTCGCACATGCCAACCTCAAATTGTTCTTCTCCCACGGAGGTTTGATGGGCACTACTGAGGCGGTTTCCAGTGGGGTTCCAATTGTCGGGATGCCGATTTACGGTGATCAATCCCTTAACATTGCTGCCTTGGTTCAGCGTGGGATGGCTCTGCAGTTGGAGTTCAGGAAACTGGATGAGGATTACCTCTATGAGGCCTTGACCAGGGCATTGGATCCTTCGTTCAAGCGGAGGGCTATAGAAGTAGCCGACTCCTACAACAATCGCATTAAGAGCCCCCTGGACACGGCCATCTGGTGGGTGGAGCATGTGGCGGAAACCAAAGGTGCTCCTCTCATCCAGCCCAGTGCCGTGCATCTTTCGAGATTCGTTTATTACTCCCTGGATGTTTATGTGGTCGTTGCCCTGCTAGTCCTTGCACCTTTGTTACTTCTAGTGGGATTAATCCGACTCTGCAGGAGAGAAAAGCCTAAGAAAGACAAGAAGCTAAAGCGCAAATAAATTGCATTACGTTAGTTGCCTAGTGTAGTGTCTACGATGATGTCCGACCTATCTGATCTTTCCCCGATTAAAATAGTTTACAAAGCTATCTGTCCCCACAAAAAACATGCCTCTGTTACATTACATAAAAACCATATACACTTTTATTACAAATATTTACAAAAATCAGACCCCTTTGTTTACAATTTAGCCTTGGAAGCGCCAGGGAATCCCAGCCTGTACAGGGTCACCACCACAGCACCTCCCAATCCCAGGTTGTGCTGTAGGGCCAGCTTGGCTCCGTCCACCTGCCGCTTCTCGGCCAAACCTCGCAGCTGCCAGCAGAGCTCCGCGCACTGGGCCAGTCCGGTGGCGCCCAGGGGATGGCCCTTGGAGATGAGGCCGCCGCTCGGGTTGACCACGAACTTGCCGCCGTAGGTGTTGTCCCCGCGGTCGATGAACTCGCCGGCCTTGCCCTCCGCGCACAGTCCGAGGGCCTCGTAGGTCACCAGCTCGTTGGCGGAGAAGCAGTCGTGCAGCTCGACCACCTGCACGTCCTGCGGCTTGTAGCCGCTCTTCGCGAAGAGGCGTTGGCTGGCCAACTTGGTCATGTCGTAGCCGGCGATCTTTATGAGGCTCTTGTCCGCGAAGGTGGACTCCGGGTCGCTGGCCATCTCCATGCCCACGATCTCCACGGCCTGCTTCTCCAGGCCATGGCGGCGGACGAAGGCCTCGGAGGCCAGGATGGCGGCTCCGGATCCGTCCGAGGTGGGACAGCACTGCAGCTTGGTCAGCACTCCCTCCACCACCTGCGGCGACTTCATAATCTGCTCCAGGGTGTACTCGTCGCGGAACTGCGAGTAGCTGGAAAACAGAAAGTGAAGCTTTTAGATAAAGCCATACGCGTGCGGATCGGATTCCCAGCTGCACTAAGTGGATTGAGTACGTCCCCCATCCGAGCGATAAGATAAGCCTTCGTCTGTGCTGAACTTTCGACTGAACTTACGGATTGTTGACCGAGTGCTTGTGGTTCTTCCAGGCGATCTTGCCGAAGTGCTCCGGCTTGGTGCCGTACTTCTTCATGTGCTCCTTGCCGGCGTTGCCAAAGATCTGGGCAGCCATGGGCCCGGCTCCGATCTCGGTCAGCTCGCCCATCTCGGTGATGTGACGCTCCATGGGATTGGCGCGGTCAAAGTACTTGGAGGAGAGGGAGCCGCGCTCCATCTTCTCGAATCCCAGGGCCAGGACACAGTCGGAGTTGCCGCTCTCGATGATCTGCTTGGCCAGGTACAAGGCACTCGATCCGGTGGAGCAGTTGTTGTTCACATTGTAGACGGGGATGCCGGTCATGCCCACCTCGTAGATGGCCCTTTGGCCGCAGGTGGAGTCGCCGTACACGTAGCCGGCCACCGCCTGTTGCACCTCCTCGAACTTGATGCCCGCATCCTGGAGGGCCTTCGTGATGGCCTCCTTGGCAAAGTCCGGGTAGCAGACGTCCGCTCGCCGTCCGGGCTTCTCGAACTGCCGGTGAAGAAGACGGGTTAAAAGTGGGTTGGACAAGCGAAAGACAGGGCACAAAGGTCAATCTCTGCAGACGAACCTTGGTCATGCCAACGCCGATAACGTAAACCCTGGTCTTGGTCATAATGGTGAAGGTTCTGCTGCTCTACTGCTGGGATCTCCGATCGGACGAAACTCTCTGTAACGACTGATTTGGATTTGCCGGCAGAGACTCTTTATAGTATTAAGGTTCAGGCGATCCGATATGATAACGAAGGTGATGGCGCTTTGGCTCTTTCGTGGTTGGATCTAGTTCATGGTTCACACAAATCAATGCTTTTCGTTACCAAATTTTTAATAACAAAAAAAAATGCCAAATAAATGCATCCGTTTGCTTATTTATATGCTTATAAATGTTTTTGTAAAATAGTGAACCCCCTTCCTTTTGATACGTTGCTTAATAATTTAAAATTTGGTGTTGCGCGAGATGGTTACGATTTCGTCCGCACGTATTAATTTGGTGGGGACTTCAGAATTGTGGCCGGCGGAGTCATTTCAAACGAAAAATAAACGAGTTAAAACAAAACGAATAAAGATGCCAAAAGATAGTTCGGATAAAAGACCATTAAAAATAAGTAGAAAATGGAGCAACCCTCTCTAATAGAAACATAAATAAGAAAAAAAAATAATGAAATAGGTAATAAAATAATAAAATACGTAACTAAAAGGACTGCGCACGCGGGCCGACTGGGCCGACCGAACGACTGGGAAGGCCCTTTTATAGTTATTTGTTGAGAGTAAGCAGGACTGCACAACAAATGGAATCGATATTTTAAACATTTTCCAACGAATCGATACTTCCTTTCCCATCGATGTATTCAAATAGGTTGATAAAAATAATTTATTGTGTGTATATATGTATCTAGTTTTCTGCATTGCATCCTAAGTAATAGTACAAATTATTTGTAACACTCTAGAATTCCTTTTAACAATGCTTACAATTTAGTAAATTTTATTTAAAGTAGTTCTAACTTAGTTTCATTTTGAGCATTCATTATTTTTACATTTCTTTTATTTATTCCGTTGTATATACAAANTTTTTATATATTCCATTGTATATACAAATAAAATACCCATATATTAAAAATATTTTTATACCTATAAGTTAAAATTCAGGGGCTTAACTATTTTTATAGATGTGATTTTTTGGTGACCGCCCCTCCTATATATGGATCCAACATGGAATCCTTACTTTTTATACGCCTTATAAGTAAATAAGAGTAAATACAGTAAGTAATAAATAAGTACAGGGCTCAACATAAAACATTTTTTTTTTTATTTAAAAGACAACAGAAGGTGGGTACAAGTTCACCCATTTGCTTTTGAATATAATACATTTAATATAAACCATTCTATGCTTAATAGTTATTACAATGCTCATATTATTTTTTTTTTGGGAAATAAACTCCAAATAGCTCTACAACATACGAAAGCGTTGAGTTCTTGGATTTTAAATAGCCCGCCCAGGCAGTATTCACCCGGTATCCGCAACTGGTCACACAGCACACTTGTTTTTGCGAGCGCTGCAAGTAAACTTTAATTAATCCGTCTTGGGCACTAGTTGCGCTCACTCACTAGCATTCTTTACTTTTTTTTGAGTCCCCCCTGCAACTCTCCTGCACCTGCAAAATGACCAAGAACCGCGTCTACGTCGTCGGAGTGGGCATGACCAAAGTGAGTACCTAAAACTCCCAAAAAAAACGTAAACAATTAATAATAAACAAGCAAAGAAAACAAGGAAGAAAACACCCAAAGTAAAGCTTTGCAAGTAACCCAACTCGATGTTAGATTGAGCAATAAAAGCGATTATCGCCCGGACTTTGAACTGCACTGCACTTCGCTCGAATGTTTGCTCGAATCCATGTTAATTTCCATTATCATTATCTTTGTTATAATTATTTATAGGGCTTATCGCCAAAGCTCTCTCGATCTACTAACCCCCACAGGGGTTTCGATTAGGAGTATTCCCCTAATCTGCATATTGGCAATGTTTAAGCACTCCACGAAGTCATGAGTTTAGAGTTCCCTGAACATTGGTAACATTAACCTGACGAACCTCACACCCCTGACGCTCTATGGCAGCCATGGGCAGCCCTTGGCTCTTTCGGCTCCCAGTGCTTTCAAGGGCTTCGATTATGGGTGTTACTTTAATCTGCATATTGGCGATATATAATCACTCCTAGAAGTCTTGAGTTCCTCAGTTCCCTAAACATTAGCAACACAAATCTGACCTTTCCCCCCAATTAACCGGATTGCACTCCAAGTTTATAACAAAGGTTTTCTCTTATTTTGTTGTTCGAGGAGCCCGGACGATTTCCATTGCCATTATCGTTATTGTAATTATTTATAAGGCTTATCACCGTCGCTTTAGCGATCTCCTAACCCTCAAGAGTGTTTTACAAGTATTAGGAGTGTTCCCCTAATCTGCGTATTGGCGGTACTTAACAAACTCCTAGAACTCATGAACTCAGACTTTTAAACTTAGGTAACCCGACGAACCTGACATTTCCCCTCACTTAACTCGATTCAACTGCCAGTTTATAACAAATGCTTTTTCTCTGTTTGTAGTTCGAGAAGCCCGGACGGCGAGCGGATGTCTGCTACCCGGACTTTGCCAAGGAGGCCATCACGAAGGCCCTCCAGGATGCGGGCATCAAGTTCGAGGAGGTGCAACAGGCAGTGGCCGGCTACGTGTACGGCGACTCCACCTGCGGCCAAAGGGCCATCTACGAGGTGGGCATGACCGGCATCCCCGTCTACAATGTGAACAACAACTGCTCCACCGGATCGAGTGCCTTGTACCTGGCCAAGCAGATCATCGAGAGCGGCAACTCCGACTGTGTCCTGGCCCTGGGATTCGAGAAGATGGAGCGCGGCTCCCTCTCCTCCAAGTACTTTGACCGCGCCAATCCCATGGAGCGTCACATCACCGAGATGGGCGAGCTGACCGAGATCGGAGCCGGGCCCATGGCTGCCCAGATCTTTGGCAACGCCGGCAAGGAGCACATGAAGAAGTACGGCACCAAGCCGGAGCACTTCGGCAAGATCGCCTGGAAGAACCACAAGCACTCGGTCAACAATCCGTAAGTTCAGTCGAAAGTTCAGCACAGACGAAGGCTTATCTTATCGCTCGGATGGGGGACGTACTCAATCCACTTAGTGCAGCTGGGAATCCGATCCGCACGCGTATGGCTTTATCTAAAAGCTTCACTTTCTGTTTTCCAGCTACTCGCAGTTCCGTGACGAGTACACCCTGGAGCAGATTATGAAGTCGCCGCAGGTGGTGGAGGGAGTGCTGACCAAGCTGCAGTGCTGTCCCACCTCGGACGGATCCGGAGCCGCCATCCTGGCCTCCGAGGCCTTCGTCCGCCGCCATGGCCTGGAGAAGCAGGCCGTGGAGATCGTGGGTATGGAGATGGCCAGCGACCCGGAGTCCACCTTCGCGGACAAGAGCCTCATAAAGATCGCCGGCTACGACATGACCAAGTTGGCCAGCCAACGCCTCTTCGCGAAGAGCGGCTACAAGCCGCAGGACGTGCAGGTGGTCGAGCTGCACGACTGCTTCTCCGCCAACGAGCTGGTAACCTACGAAGCCCTCGGACTGTGCGCGGAGGGCAAGGCCGGCGAGTTCATCGACCGCGGGGACAACACCTACGGCGGCAAGTTCGTGGTCAACCCGAGCGGCGGCCTCATCTCCAAGGGCCATCCCCTGGGCGCCACCGGACTGGCCCAGTGCGCGGAGCTCTGCTGGCAGCTGCGAGGTTTGGCCGAGAAGCGGCAGGTGCCCAACGTGCAGGTGGCCCTGCAGCACAACCTGGGTCTGGGCGGGGCCGTGGTGGTGGCCCTGTACAGGCTGGGATTCCCCGCCGCCAACAACGTGGTGCGCAACCTGACGGCCGCGGCCAAGGCGGCCACCAGCGAGGAGGGCTTCAAGGTGGCCCCGCTGCTGAAGCTGCTCGAGCAGGCAATGCAGGAGGACAAGGACAATCTGATCGAGAAGGTGCGCGCGGTGTACGGGTTCAAGGTGAACAACGGACCCAATGGCCAAACCGGTTACTGGGTGATCGACGCCAAGCAGGGCAAGGGCAAGATCTACTTCAACGGAACACGTGAGACTACTAAAACTTAAACTATACCCCATGTATAGCTAATTGAGGGGTATACTTGTTTGGTTTACAGAAAAGTGCGACGTGACCTTCATCATCAGCGATGAGGATGTCTTCGAGCTCCTGACCGGAAAGCTGCCTCCCCAGAAGGCCTTCTTCCAGGGCAAGATCAAGATCCAGGGCAACATGGGCTTTGCCATGAAGCTGATGGACCTGCAGCGCTCGGCGCAGGGAAGGATCGAGGAGCTGCGCTCCAAGTTGTAGAATACATCCCCGATTCGTGCATTTTGTTGCAATATTCTGTATGATACCTTGGGACTGTGGAAACCTAGTTTTTATTATCGAGCGCCACGCTAAATACACACTGTTTTTGTATTATTCTTAGCCATTAAATTGTTCTTGTCACACGATTCGATCTACGATTTTGAAAGGACGATTCAGAAAAACGTCTTAAAAAAATTTGTATTGAAATAATAAAATATAGATTTCACATAAAAGAAACAAAATTAATAACTACACTTTTTTCTTTATGAAATCCTTATCCTTATCATTATTTTCTTTACACACCTTAATATCGGAATACCTCCGGCCTTAATTTAAAATTAATACAAACGAAAAATAAACGAGTTAAAACAAAACGAATAAAAGTGCCAAAAAGTAGCTCGGATAAAAGACCATTAAAAATAATTAGAAAATCGAGCACCCTCTATAAATATCAACATAAATAAGAAAAAAATAATGAAATAGGTAATAAAATAATAAAATACGTAACTAAAATGACTGCGCCGACTGGGCCGACCGAACGACTGGGAAGGCCCTTTTATAGTTATTTGTTGAGAGTAAGCAGGACTGCACAAAAAATGGAATCGATATTTTAAACATTTTCCAACGAATCGATATTTCCTTTCACATCGATATATATAAATAGGTTAATAAAAATAATTTATTGTATGTATATATGTATCTAGTTTTCTGCATTGTAATAGTACAAATTATTTGTAACACTCTAGAATTCCTTTTAACAATTCTTACAATTTGGTAAATTTAATTTAAAGTAGTTCTAACTTAGTTTTATTTTGAGCATTCATTATTTTTACATTTCGTTTATTTATTCCTTTGTATATACAAATCAAATATCCACATATTACAAATATTTTTATACCTATAAATTAAAGTTCAGGGGCTAAACTATTTTTATAGATGTGATTTTTTTGGTGACCGCCCCTCTTACTTTTTATACGCCTTATAAGTAAATAAGAGTAAATACAGTAAGTAATAAATAAGTACAGGGCTCAACATAAAACATTTTTTTTTTTATTCAAAAGACAACAGAAGGTGGGTAAAAGTTCACCCATTTGCTTTTGAAACTTCTTGGAGTATTCATGACCTTAACTTTATACATTAAAAATAAAAGGAAAAAATGGCAGAAAAACACTGAAATATGCATCGTACTCAAACTGTTTTTTCTTAGTGTATATACAGCTTGAACATATCTAATTTGTTCCCGCCCAAAAGGTTACACGTTTGGCATTTCCTAAAATATTCCTTCAGCCCTGGTTTTGTAACTTTTTTTCAGCCATGGCTTTGTGCAAAATGACCATTTTGCAATCGTTCCCACTGTGTTCGCTTGGGTATAAAATGTTATGTTATGTTATGTTTTTAAATTTATAAAAGTTTATGGGTTTTAAAAATTTATAAAATTAATTCAATTGCACGTTCCTTATGCATTTATATCTAGCTTCTAGACATTTTTATTATGCTGTCGTTGTCAACAAGTTTTAGGGTATCATTTGGAATGACTTTGCTGTGGAGTATATGAGAGTAGCGGATTAAAACATTAATAAAAAAAAACAATTAGTTGCAATTCCTCAAAAACTAGATAAGTATGCCAAAAAGTCCGGGTCCATATATGTATGTACATGTGTATGCATATGTATATGGATAATTTTAAATTTTTATTTCGAAATAGATGTATGAAAATAGTTCCTTTACCTAAACTTTTATCTTTAGACTTTAAAGATATTACAATTACTACAATTGATGATTTTTGGTTATAAAAAAATATATGCAACTTTGAGTTTACGCAAATAACAATAAAATAATATATATTTTTAAAATTTTATTCGTATTTAGATTTTGTTTACAAGTATAATAACCAAAAAACAAACATCTTGGCATTGTAAAATGTTGGTTATCATTTGCATTAAAAGAAGTAGAATGACAACAACAAAAATAATGTTAATTGTATTCTAAACTTCTTAATTAAATTAATATATATTTATCTTTTTTTTAAATTTTTACTTAAATAATTTATATCAGTTGATAAATAAACAATCCGGGGCATTTTCTTAGGTTTTTCCCAACCGGTTGGCCAAAAGAGTGACCAGATAGCTCACGACCCGGGGATGGTGGCATGCAATCACGACCGGCGTTGACCAACACTAGCCCAGCGCTTCTTGCTTCTAGAACAAAAAACGCAAATTGCGAATTTTCGGAAAAGCGCCGCTGATGAATTTTCAACCGCCCGGCTGAGCAGCCGCCCCCCCGCACTGGCCGTGTGTGAGCGAGCGAGACGCGGAGAGCCCCAAAAGCGGGCCGATAAACGTTGCGCGCGTGTGTGCGAGCGAGCAGTCACGTACGCTGATCGATAATCAAAAAAAAAAGCGGACGCACTCACACAGCCGCACCTGCACTTGCGAACGCATGGAGAAGGAAGTGGGCGAGGTAGGGGGAGGGGGATCCATAGGAGGAGAGCAATTGCCAAAGGGATCCCCGGAGGAGTCAGCTGATGTCAGAGCAGGAGAGGAAGCAACAAGAGGAGGAGGAGGAGGAGCAGTAGCAGAGGAGGCAAGAGGAAAAGCAGGAGCAGTGGAGGAGACCAGAGGTGACGCACAAGAAGAGGCCGCAGAGAGGGCGGCGGAGGAGCCGCCCGAGGAAATAAACAAAAGCAAGAGCAGCAGCAGCAATGTCAATCCAATCCCCAACGCAGAAGCCACCAAGGAAGGAACAACAACAACATCGCTAGGAGCCACCACAACAGAATCCCAAAGCAACAGCAGCAGCGCCTGCGGCAGTGCCAGTGGCAGCGGCAGCGGCAGCAGCAGAAGCATCAGCAGTTGCAGCAGCTCGCCCACGCAAGTGCACTCGCTCGAAGGCAATGCAAATAAGGCAACAACAAGCACGAAGGCGGAGGAGGCAGAAGACGAAGAGGGGGCCGCAGAGGAGAGGAATGGGAAAACAATAGAAACCGAAACAGAGACAGAAACAGAAACAGCAACAGCAACGGCAACGGCCACAAACACGTCGGAAAAGACAGGTAAAGTAAAACAAGGGAAATAGAACAATCAAAAAGCATTCTCGATGCCAACCCATCTTTTCTCACCCCCATCCCCAACCCACAGAAGAGCGCAATCACAAGAAGAAGAAAAAAGATAAGGAGAGAGACCGCGATCGAGAAAGGAATCGGAATTCGGAGCGAAATCCGGAGAGGGAGGAGGACAAGAGCGCCGGCAGTCGCCGGAGCAGCAACTCAAGTTCCAGCAAGGATCGCGACAGGAGCTCTAAGGCCTCCAAGGAGTCTCAAGGCAGCTCCGGCAACAGTTCCTCGCGCAGCAAGGACAAAAAGTATCACAGGAGCGACAGGGAACGGGAAAGGGACAAGGAGAAGGAGCGGGAGCGGGAACGAGACCGGGAAAAGGTAAGGAAACTCATAGGCAGCAGTAATCCCCCTAAAAGTTTAGGTAGCACACGATCAATTCGAGTTTTTTATTGTTTACCAGCTTATAGATCGGTAATTACATCCAAACTGTCAACAAATTCTTCGTTTTTGTTTATATTACAAGTTTTAGACCTTAAAAACCTAATAGAGTGGGTTTTATATACAAATAATCGATCAGTTCCATNCCCTAAAAACCTAATAGAGTGGGTTAATATACAAATAATCGATCAGTTCCATTGTATACACTTATAAAGTTTGGGTTACTTATAGAATTAAACTTCCACTCTAGTTGTTTATAGCTCACATGCTGGTAGATCGGTATTTAAACCTGAGCTGCAAAAATTTCCATCGTTCTTGTTTATATTCAAAATTTTTAGAGCCAAAAACAATCATTAGAGAGAGCTATGTTTACAAAAAAACGATAACTTTCAGTGTAAACAAAGAAATCCTTCAGAATGTTTAGGTTTCATTTTGAATTCAACTCTAACTTCAGTTGTTTATAGCTCACAAGCTTGTAGATTAAAACCAGATTGCAAATAAAGCCTTCGTTTTTGTTTATGTTCCAAGTTCTTAGAGCCAAAAATATCCCTAGAGAGAGCTATACTTACAAATAATCGATAACTTTTTTTGTAAACAAAGAAATCCCTTAGAATGTTTAGGTTTCATATCGAATTCAACTTCAACTCCAGTTGTTTATTGGTTACCAAAAGATTTAACGATCAGAAATGAGTTATATTTCACAGATTAACCGCCAACATTGTCACTTAAAATTCCCCAAACTAGAACCAACTACATTGAGTTGTGTTTAGCATAAATTTCCCTGCTAAACTGCAGTGAGCCCAAAAAACCAATCATGACACTTGCATAGTAGTCTCACCTGCCCCCACCTTATCTTGATCCAACGTTTCCCTTATTTTTTCAAGATATTCAAGATATATATTTGTGTGTATGTACCCGGAACTAGGCGATATTCAAGAGAGATAGCGAAAAACTAAAAACTAACCCGCAAAACTTCTTTGTTATCAGAGTCCCTCTGAGCGATTTATTTCGCCGAAGAATTCAAAAAGATAAGGCAAAAAGCGCACCAGAAATGGGACTACATCGGAGTGCAAGTTGCAGTTTGCTGCCCGCCAACGTTTGCACATCTGTGCGTCATTAATTTGCATTACGTGCTCATCGTTCCCCGCTCCGTACCATTGCAGGTCCCCTCCTCGTCGTCCAGTTCCTCGTCGCACTCGCAATCGCACTCGCACCGCCGCCGCAGCTCGGACAGCAGTCGCAGCAGCCAGAGCAGTGCCTCCAAGGCGAGGGAGCCCAAGCCGGAGACGGAAGCGGAGCCGGCACAGGTGGCGGTGCTGCCACAGGAGGTGGCCGTGGCCCTGGAGCAGCAAATCAAAGCGGAGGAGCAGCCGGGAGGGGCCATCAAGAAGGAGCCCGCAGAGATGGCAGCCCCCGCAGCGTCAGTACTTACGAATCACATCAAAACCGAGAGCGAAATCAAAACGGAGGCCAAGCCGCTGGTGAATGGCGAGACAAAGACCCGCGAGGAGGTCACCAGGCAGCTGAACTTCGGGGACAAGAGCTCCAGTTCAAGTTCCTCGGCCAAACTGATGCCTTCGCCGGCCCCGAAAACGAGCACGGGCTCGAGCTCCTCGACCAGCAATCATTCATCGAGCAACCGCAAGTCGTACAACACCTCCTCATCGTCCAGCAACCATCACAAGAGTTCCTCGTCGTCGTCGTCCTCCTCCTCGTCGTCGCGTCATTCCTCCTCCTCGTCGTCGTCGTCGCGCGACTGTTCCAAGTGCTACAAGCGCTCCAAGATTCGTCGCACGAGCACGGGCGTCCAGTGCGTGCAGCATGCGCCCGTCGCCGGTCCCTGGCAGACGGTGCAGAGCCTGCCCCCGAAGCCGAACCGAGCGCCGCCCGCCGGCCTGGAGGGGCTCAAGTACGGCTGCTACTTTCAGGTGGAGCAGTACCCCAATGGCGGAGCCTCCATTGTGCACATGTATCAGCACGAAATCGACGCCCTGGGGCCGGAGGAGATGGAGGAGCTGGTGGACGAGTTCTTCGAGGTTTGCTTTGCGGAGGATGAGCAGGGCTATGCCCACCATGTGATGGGCATTGTGCACGATGCTGCGCGCTGTCTGCCCGATCTCCTCGAGCACATGGCCGAGAACTACTCCACGCTGACGGTCAAGGCGGGCGTCCTGGGTCGCAATTCGGACATTGAGACGTGCACGATGGCGCAGTACAACGAGCAGGTTGGTATTCCCCTTAGTAATCCCGTGCTGGATGGCAATTGTAATGCATTTGTTGCAGGTGGTTCGCAACTACTGCCAGGGAACCTTTCGGTACGGTCCCCTGCACCAAATCAGCTTGGTGGGCAAAGTGCACGAGGAGGTGGGCGGCTATTTTCCCGATCTGTTGCGTCGCATCGAAATGAATCCCTTCTTGCGAAAGGTAAGCGTCGGATCGAAAGCCCAAACGTAACGTTGAGTAATGTTTGTTTTTCTGTCGCAGACAATGCCCTGGGCCTGCAATTCCATACTGCAAACGGATCCGCGGCAATCGAACGATGGACCTATTCTCTGGATTCGCGCCGGAGAGCAGTTGGTGCCCACGGCGGAATTGAACAGCAAGACGCCCCTCAAAAGGCAGAGGTGTGTAGTGAATTACTGCGAGCATTTGCATAGTTTTTAACCCAATTTTTCGCCTAGAACCCGCATCAATGAGCTGCGGAACCTGCAATACCTGCCCCGCCTCTCGGAGGCTCGGGAGACGATGATCGAGGACCGGACTAAGGCGCATGCCGATCACGTTGGCCACGGCCACGAGCGCATCACCACGGCAGCAGTTGGTGAGCCCCTGCGGACTGTCCGCCACGTTTCGGTGTAGATTTGAAACTAATCCCCCGTTTCACAGGCATCCTGAAGGCCGTGCACTGCGGCCAGACGTATACACAGAACCGCATCACCAAGGACGTGGTGGCCTTTGCCGCCCAGGACTTCAACACGATGGTGGAGATGCTGCAGCTGGACCTGCACGAGCCGCCGATCTCGCAGTGCGTGCAGTGGATCGAGGACGCCAAGCTCAATCAGCTGCGCCGCGAGGGCGTTCGCTATGCCCGCATCCAGCTGTGCGACAATGACATCTACTTTCTTCCACGCAACATAATCCACCAGTTCCGCACGGTGACCGCAGTGACGAGCATAGGTAAGGCACAGATTTTAGGACACCGTGGTGCACCAATGCTTGCAACCCTACTTATCATCTAATCCCAAAATTTGTTAACTTATTTTCACAGCTTGGCACCTGCGACTGCGACAGTATTATCCCGGCCAGGAGGTGATCAACGAGAAGAACAACCCCGTGCTGGCCGAGACGCCGCACTACAAGGAGAAGCAGACGATCCTGCCCAATCCGATAGGTCACGACGAGGGCGGCAAGAAGACGCCGCTGAAGCGTTCGCACGATGGCAAGGCCAAGAAGAAGCTGATCGACATCGATGGCAAGGAGCGGCGTTCCAGCGAAAGCAGCCTGGACGAACCCTCGGCGGGGAGTGTCTCTCCTGCCCAGAACTCCACCTCGAATCAGAACCAGAGCCAGGAGAGCAGTGGGAGTGGAGGAAGCGGCAGTAGCACGCCCAAGAAAAAGGCCAGCAAGGATGACTCAAAGATTGACATGCGGAAAATGGTGCTGGAGCACAAATACAAGCTGACGAAGGCTACTGTTTTGGATAACCATCAAAAGGATAAGCCCAAAAAGGACAAGGAGAAGGAAAAGACCAGGGAGAAGGAGAAGGATAAAGAAAAGGAGAAGGAAAAGGATAAAGAGAAGGAAAAGGAAAAGGAAAAGGAAAAGGAGAAGAGCAAGGAGAAGGAGCAGAACAAGGAGAGGGAAAGGAAGAACGAGCAGACACCCAAAAAGCCTTCGAGCACTCCAGCGAAGAGCTCTTCCCTCAGTTCTCCATCGCCTGCCAAGATTGCCAGGCTCACAAACGATGCCCCCGTGGCAGTTACAACTCCTGCAACCGCCCCCATTCCCAGCAATTCCACTCCCATTGCTTCCGTGCCGATTATGCCGGGATTGCCGCCGCCACTTGTGCCTCAGACGCCCTTCATCCACCATCGCCTCAACCAAAAGGAGCCGGAGATCAAGATCGAGGTGAAGATCGTGTCGGACAGCAAAAGTGATATCAGTACCTCCAGCGTAGCTTTAGCAGCGCCCCCGCCGCCGCCGCCCGATCCCGTCGAGGATGTGGCCAGCGAACTGGTGGTGGAGAGCACGCCGCCGCCTCAACTGGTGGTCGATCACGAGGAGGAGGTGAGCGAGAGCGAGGTGATTGTCGAGATGGATTGCGAGCCCGAGCTGCCCAATCACCACCAAGCCCCCTTGCTCCATCACCAAGCACCACCCCTGCCCCTGGTGGTGGAGCCGCCGCCACCGCCGCCGCCCACTCCGCAGATCGTAAAGGTGGTGCTCCCCGCCTCCCTGACGCCCCTCAGCAGGGTGTCCATCCTCCCGCCCCTGCCGCCGATGCCCCCCTCGAGGTCAGCGGCCCCGCCACCGCCGCCGCCGCCACCGTCAGCGTCGGGCATCAAGGGCGGCAGCACCATCACCGTGGCCACGGCTCCAGTATCCTCCCTGAAAGCACCCACCTACAAAACCTTCAGTTTGCCATCCCACAAGTTCATCATCGCGGGGACCACAACCAGCCGGGTGACCGTCTCCAAGGCAACGCACGCCAACAGCACACCCGTCGATCTGCTCGGCTCGATCATGGCCAGCATGGACAAGCCCGCGGCGAGCAACTCATCGTCCTCGGCGTCCGTGACCGTAACGGCGGCCGGATCATCGAAATCCTCGGCAACAACGAACAGTGCACTCCCCTCCTACGCCAATTCCAACAATAGCTACTGAGAGTTGGGGTTGGCGAGGGCGGCGGAGGGCAGAAGAAGAGGCTCCTGCTTGGACATTATGTGAAACTATCCATATATATTTTGTATATTTAGAGCCCGCTCCGGCCGCCGTTTGACGGAAACCGGACGGGCGCAAATCTGTTTTTTCGGCAAGGATCTCCGCGCGCTGATAGAGGGCTCCTCCTCGAATCTCCTCCAGCGACAGCGAAGATCTCCGCCAATATTGTATATAGCCAAAAATGATAGACCTACACACACACACACCCCCTATATTTGATAACGAAAGGTAGATTTGTAAGCTCAAAATGCGAACCACTTGATAGAGATGTAGTTTTTTAATTTATTTACACCACCAATTACCACACCGCGCATGCACTTTTTAGATACAACAATTGACAATTTTGATGGCAGGCAGAAAGGCAGGTCAGGTATATACCTACCCACATACATACATACATATAATTGTTATAGATTTTAAGTATTGTATTTTTTTTTAATAATGGCACGCACCTTATTCGCAAGTTTAAAGTAAAACAATTGACAGCCAAATGGCTTGGTAATGGTCCCAGATCCCAGTTTGATTTCCTTCTCAAGAACTTTTTTGAAAAGTGTTTTGAAGTGCGTAGAACAATACACACACATTTATAACTACAGAATATATATTATATACACCATATATAAACAGTAGAGTTAAGCAGCTTACACGTTGAAGAAACAATAAAGATTCGGATCGTACAAAAACATACATCGTTGTTGTTCAAACTTGTCTATACTCCGAGAGTGTAAGTACTCGTATATTGTTCGGTTTTTAGGACCGGATGAGCTGATTATAATTAGATCGTACCGCCCCCGCCATACGTTGCGATTCATACGATTTATATTTCGTAATGTGGTTATTAAATCTTCGTTGTCAGAAAGGGAACAAAATAGCTTGACACTCAAGGAATCCAAGAGTAACCAGAAGGAAAATATAAGGATATTGGATATAGAAGGACCTTGGAAATACATTTGATTTGCGCAATATAAGGCATATTAATTTAGAGTCCTCTAAATTTGATCTTCACTTTCCGGAAAGCAAGAACTTGCCTAAAAGTCAAGAAATCCAAGAATACCCGGGAGGTAGTTGGGAGCATATTGCTTAGATAATGTATTCATTTTAATATTTGATACATTTTTATCTTACGTCAAGAACAGTAAATTAATTTTAAAACGGATTGTTATTCGGTAAGGAAGCAGAATCATTTTATAGTCTACTGGAAAATCGATATATCTTTCCTTGATTTAATAATGCAAATTCTTTGTTCCGTACATAGAAGTCCTAAAAACATTAGGTATATTCTACAGCTTTACTCTACAGCAAAACGAGTTGGATAGTATACTCCAAAAGGGCTCGATCCCTCTCGATCGCAAGCACTACCTGTCCGATTTTCGCCAACAAGTTTTCCCTCGAAGTCGAAAGCAATCCAAAATTCGATTGCCTAGAAGCATGCAACGTCAACCGCCCCAAGCTAATCAATAGAAGGAATAGAAGATTTCGGATGTAACTTTATTTGGTGGCTACAAATCAAAAGTGAATTTTGTAAACGCGATACGGTCCGGAACGGAAATGATTGTAAAGCGGGCGAGTTTCTGAAGACAAGGAATTCGATATGGGTCGACGACGACAACGACTATGACGGTTGGTGTCAAAGTCAGTCTTAAAGGGTCAGCAACAGTAGTTGGCGCTTCAGTTGCACTTTCGTTTTCGGCTTGTATGCGGGTTGCTATTCACAACTTAATCTCGACGCAGGCTTCCGGACTTGGCGGCACCACCTCGCCGCCTTCGGGGGCCACCGTCGGCTTGAGCAGAGCCAGCGTGGTGGAACCGTCCAGGACCTCATCCTTACGCACGTGCAGCATATCGATCTCGGTAAGAGCGACATTGGGTTCCTAAGTAAGAAATATGACTTGAGAACGTACTATAGCGAAACCGAAAGGCTAATGGGGATGGGATTGGATCGTTCTTCACCTTCTCCATGGCGGCATCCGAGACCTGCAGGTGATACTTGTCCCGGCAGTAGCGCGACAAAAGGGCAATGCCCATGTCCCGGTTCTTGGCGTACTTCGTCTCCCAGGCGTCCAGCAGGCGGTTGTAGTAGCGGGCGTTCTCGATGTAGCGCAGGTACGTGTGCGTGCCCGATGTGGGAAAGATGCGCTCCAGCGGCTGGCACCGGGCCAGCTCGTCCTCGGCCACGATCAGGCAACGCACATCGTCCGGCAGCAGGTTGTCCAGTATGGTGTCAACATATTCCTCCCGGAACTCAATGCTACGGTTGGTGAACTGGTTGTGTTTGCGCACCTCCTCCGCCGTCAGGCATGTGGTAAAGATGCGCTTGTCATGGCACAGCGGTCCAGTCAGGTGCAGCTCCTCCAGGATCTCGATCTGCTGGCGCTCGTTCAGCTTCGGCGGCACCTGGTAGAGGGCCGTGTTCAGCACCGACTGGATGAGCGGACCCTTAACGTGCAGATCCAGCGGCAGCTCAGAGTGCAGCGACGGCGAGATATTAATCTCCAGCAGCCACGGCACCAGGTTCTCGTCCAGCAGCACATCGAAGCCGAACAGCTCGAAGCAGTTGTAGCGAAAGTTTACGTTCTGGCGGTACATTCGATTCAGGCCAGACTCCCCGCTCACGATGCCCTTGATCACCAGATTGCGCAGCGTGGCCCAGAGACGTTTGGTGTTGACGCCGCGATTCTCGAGGCAGGACCACAGCGACTGCAGGGTCCACTTGTGGCCCTGGCACGCGTTGAAGTCCTCGTTCTTCGCGTAGTTCTGCGAGAACTTGTTGATGCTGTAGTTGGTGAGATGCATGCACCGCTCGTCCAGATTGCTCAGCTCCGAGCTGTACTTGACGGATGCGAATCTAGCCAGCCCGTCCTTGTACATGTAGATGCGTAGCGGATTGATCGACGTTAGCACCACGTACAGGCGCATATCGAACTTATTGTCGTTGATCAGAAGCGGCCTCTCGATATACCTGCAGGCGATAAACCACTGCTTATTGATTGTCTACAATGGGAAGATGATAGCTCACTCACTTCTGCACAACCAATGGACGATCTTTGGGAAACTGACTCCACTTGTTTACAATTCGTATGCCTGTTCCGCGGGCACTCGCCGGGGGCTTGACAATCCACTTAGTCAGCTTGGATGCGTTCTTGGGCCACACTTGTCGCAGGTTTTCCAGGTCATCGGGCATGATGTAGGATCTGTTTGGGAGTTAATTACTTTGTATGGCAACAAATTCCTCCCCGAATCGCACTCACTTTTGCATGAAACCAAACTCCTTTTTGCCGAACTTCTTCATGTTGCTATAGATGCTGCGCCACATGGTGTCCTTGCGACCAATTCGAAAGGATCCGGGTATGTGGTTGTACTTCTGGTGCGATCGTATTGTCCGGAATCCGGGACTCTTCATGTGCTTCTCCCACACGGCCATCCAGTCGGTGGTGTCTGCAAAATAGGATAGTACTTTAGAAACCTGTACACCTTTGGCAGCCACTGGCAAGCGGGCTCACTTTTGATAATACGAAAGCCGGAATTGAGCACCACCCGCTTTACAATCTTGGGCATCACGGGGCTGAGCTTCCACTTGAGAACGCGATGCAGGGCCGCCGGCATGGGCGGACCCTTGTCCGCGTGCGAGGTAAAGTTCAGGTAGGGCGGAACATTGGGGAACAGGCTGGGCGAGAGTATCGCCGCTGGACGGAAATAGACAGACGTCTCCGTTTCCGTGGTGGCCACCGACTCCTTGGAGTCGCGCTTCTCCGGCTGCAGCCGCGTGTGCCGGCTTTGGCACGTCTCCGAGCAGTCCTCCTCCAGAAAGAACGGAGTGCCGACATACTCCTCCTCCGAGTCCGAGTCATCGTAGTGGTTGATGTCGTCGATGGCTTGGGCGAAAGATTTACGTTTATGCATTGGAAATCTGATAGACTTGGTAGCCCTAGTATCACCTGCACAGGGATCCTCCTCGTGCCGGTGATCGTGTTGGGCCTTGTTCAGGGAGACGCCCACATAGTTGGCGGTATGATCGCCGCCGGCCACCCGATGGCTGATCTGCTGGGCGTTGTGGGGCGAGTGGGCGTACAGGGAGGCATACAGCGAGGTCTCCAGCGCAGAGGCCGCCGACTTGGTGAGGCCGTTCTGGGTGAGCAGCCGGCTCTTCTCCTCCTGCTGCTGGGTACTGAGCATGCTGCTGCCGTGGAACGTGTTCACCACTATCTTGCTCGGTGGCGAGGGCTTCAGGGTCTGAGTGCTGGTGCAGGACAGGCTTGAGGCGGCGCCCTTAGCCGGAGGACTCAGGCTGGATCGCTTATTGCTGCCGGTGCCGCTCGGTTGCTTTGAAAAGGCCTCTTCTCTGGCGCGCTTCAAGAGCATCTGCCCGGTTAGCAGAGGATTGGGAAGGCACACGCAACACGCAACAGGGATCACGGAACACGGAACAGAAAGCAATGAACACGAAGCATGCAAGGTGGATTAGACAACACAGGTGGATGGAGTTGAACACCACGTGCAATTTTGGGAATTAAAAAATAAAAAATGATGTTAGAATGACAGGTGAAAAATGTCGCTGAAAATGACCGATGTTTTATGTAAAAAATCGATACATCAATAGTATTGTAGGCTTTCCAGCTATTAAGTTCAATATTTACTTAATTTACTTTATTTAAAAAAGTTTCTTGAAAGTATTAAAGCAAAGAATTTAAGCAAACTATCTTGCTGGCAATGAAAAGTCAATGCGAGTTGTGGTTCATGTTGAAGAAGTGACGATTTATTAGGTAAAAATTAATCTGCAGATATCGTAGCCTCTAGGAGGTAAAAATGTAAGCAAATACTGCTGGGAATTCAAATGTAAGGAAAATAAATATCTGTGTGCGTTGTGGTTAATTTTAGGGAATTATCGATGTTTTTAGAAACAATTTGGTTGTAGATATTGCAGTCTCTAAGAAAAGTTATAATTGTCTTGCTGGGAGTTCAAAAGGCAGTGTAATGCTGATCAAAATACCAGAAAGGAAAAGGACAAGAATTTATATACCGATTGTACTAAGAGATACGAGGGATCTCCTCGTATTGTTACCACAATGTCACACACAACACATAGAACAGAATACGCCCACTCACCTGGACCTTCTTGTAGGGCTCCGATTGGAGCATGCTGTTGACCATGACCGGGGCGACGGAGGCGCTCGCCGGGCCGTTGGACTTGGGCGGCGAGTAGGCGGACGAGGTGGCGCTCCGCGAGGCAATGCGCTGGAGGGTGCTCTTGCCGGATGCAGAGACGGCGCTTGCACTGGCCCCAAGCTTCTCCGGCGAGTGGCGCTTTCGCGTCGACGGCGGGCTCTTCGGCACGGAGCAGCGTGCGGAGGCAGCGGCAGCGGCTGCGGCAGCGACTGCAGCGGCTGCGGACGAGACCGACGCCGAAACGGACAAGCCCCCGGCGGCCGGTCCCCCGCCGCCGGCGCTGCGATACTGCGAAGAGGTTTGCCCCGACCGGCCCAGGTACCGGTTGTGGGCCGCTGCCATCGGCGGCTGGTTGTAGCTTTGACCGTTCGCATAGGGGGCGGCGGACGCCGGCCCATGGTTGTGGTGGGCCAGCTTCTTGCACATGACCATCTTGTCCTTGTAGAGCTCCACCTCCTCCAGCCAGGACTCGTGGAAATCGAGTATCTCGATGCCCTTTCCACTGCGACTGTGGTGGCCATGGCTGTGGCTGTGATTTTGGTGGTGTCGCCCCCCTCCGGACCCGCTGTGGTTGTTCTCCTTGGCGGCGTTCCCCGTCCGGGCTGACGACGTCCTTTTCTCGGTCATCTGAGCCATCTTATAAGTTCACAGGTAATTTTGATAACTGTCAGCAAGCAAAGCAAGGAAGGCCATTATTGATTTGTTTGCTATTTATTTTGAGAGTTTTTAAGCGAGATAAGCTATGGAAATGCCAATAGTTTGCTTAGTTTATTAACCCAAATGACTGTGTGCACAAGAATAGGTTACGAAAGAATGAATCAATTTTTCAATTCATGAGCAAGTGGTTTTTTAGGGCTGCTTCTGAAATCTTCAATTTGAATTTGATGAGTTTATTTTTGGAAATATTCCCTTGGAGTTTATGACTACAACTTGATCAAATGTTTGGCCTTTTCCGGGGTTTTTAGTGTTCATTTGTTGTTTGTTTACGTTTCGATGCTAAGAGCCACACAAGTTGCACAATAGAACGATAGATATTTGGTAATATTCTTGTCAAGGTAAAGTTTTCTTGGGAGAACTCTTGACTTCAATTTTTGGCAGTTTTATAACTTGTTTTGGATCAATTTTGATCATATTTTCTGACGGTTTTAAACCCTCTTCTGCACTATCACTGATGATTCTCCTGATGACCATTCCCTTTAAATTAAGTTTCGAAACCAGCAAGCGCAAATGGTTTTTGCAATGGTTTCTTTTTTGCAATTGGTAGCCATTTAATTGGGGTACCCAACTGTTTTAGGGATACTTCATCGGTAGTGCCGCCGAGCATATATCATCGCAGGTGGATCCGAGTTGGAAGCGATTCAAAAGTGGGTTTCTTGAATGGGTTCAAGGTGCTGCCGAGCACCAGACACCGATACCGCGACGTGGCTGCACTGCAGCTGGGACTATCGCAGCTATTACTTCACTTCGCCGATCGTGTCTGCTAACACTTTCGACTGTGCTATGCTGCTCTATGCAAAGTGTCAATGGCTGGCTATTTTCGTGAACTAAATCTCATGGCAGCGCCCCAAGATCATCCTCGCCTGCTGCGTTTTCATTCGGCAATCGATTCCCAATCGATCAATAACAAACTTAGAACACAATTAGATGCGTGCCAAGTAAAAAACCAGTGGAGACGGCTGGTGTATGGACTGTAAATACCCGGTATTGAGGTGAAACAACCAAGATTTGCTGTTGGTCAAGACGTGGATTAGCGTTACGGGTTGTGAATGGATCAAAATCGATTCCCCATCGATCAAAAACAAACTTGGAACACAATTAGATGCATGGCAAGTAAAAACCAGTGGCAACGGCTGGCGTTTGGACTGTAAATACCCGGTATTGAGATGAAATAACAAATATTTAATGAAGGGTAACGGCTTGTGACCTAACTTTTCGAATATAGAAAGCTAAAAAAATATTTAAAAAGCATGCCAATATGATATTTTAATCACACCAAAGTGAAATTGTTCATAGTTTTTCTCAAAATGGTATAGTTTATGATACATGACACGAGGTTAAAATTTTGAATTTTGAACAGTTTTAAACTCTACCTATAAAGACCTGGGCGTTTATACGGATATGTGGACAAGGCTTTTTGCATTGGTTCTTAATGCTAATCAATATAACACATTCCATATATTTATTGTTTAAAAATTATTATTAGTTTTCTCTATATGATGTAGTTTTCCAGACCTATGCACCATAATTTATACCCTTGGTTTAAGTTTCTGAAAGGCACAATACAAAGCCATTCCTAGCATCATAATATACTCTGAGGGGTCGAAGAAGCAACCTTTTTTGTGTAAAATAACCCCTAAATAATTGACAGTATACCCTTTTTCCTAAGTTATATAAACTACGCTTTATGAATTTGATTTACGATGTTTTTTCCAAGGTTATTAGGTGATCAGAGAGGATTTCTTGGCGAGGTTACTTCTCCTAGTACAAATACACCTAAAGTAGTGTTCTAAAGTAGTATAAAAAAGGCTTTATAGCTTGGATTTGTGATATAAACCTTAGGAGGTCCGAAGCAAAAAACCTGTGAGTGTTACCTTTCCTAGGTGAGTGCTAATATACCCCTTCCCTGTTAGTAGTAAAAAAACAAAACCCAAGATACAAATTAAGAGCAGAGCCGAAAATAAACAAGCAATGCGCACACTTTCGCCTTCAATGAGCAACTTCAAATAAATGCAAAAAAAAACAAAAAAAACCCGAAAGAGATTTCGCAAATTCAAATTCACAAAAGGCGCCAAAATGGCTGGGCCAGTGTTTTTGTTGTTGTTGTTATCACAGCCGGCTTTTTGGGCATGGTGCGCGTGGGTGCGAGCGGGACGGCAGCCAGGGAAAGAGAAAGGAGTGGCAAGGGGATAGGGATGTGTAAAGCCGAGTTTCTGTTGTGCCGCTTGGCACTCACACTCACCTTGATATTTTTACATGCGCACAACAAATTTTGGATTAGGTACACAAACAAACCGAGAATTTGTTGACACTTATTGATTCGAGGACTAGATCCTAAAAAAAATAGGCTGGCAGGCATAAAGTTCGTCGACGTCTTTACTCTCGAAAATTTGTTTGGTTTTGGTTTCCATTCAAATGGCAGACCAACAACAAAAACAACAGCGGAGCAGCAACAATCGTGGGTATGCCAACTCGCTTTTTGAGCTCGCCCAGTGATGATGGAGTTACTCGCTCTCTCGATAGTCGCGGTGCTGCCTGCGCCGTCCAGTGATGCCCATTCAGTGTACTCAACGGGCGCGAATTTAACTGTGGAATTTGTGTGATTGTTTTAAATTTGTGTTCTGTTTTTTAGATTTTTTTTTCTATAAACAAAGTGTGAAGTTTAGAGTTTCGTTTGGTCGAAAGTTATCTCCCCGATGGCTTTGTTTCCCCCGCTAAAACTGAAAGTCGTGTACCAGTTACCAACAAAATGTGTTTCTCTTAAAAGAAAAATATATTAATTTCTAAAAAATAAAAACAATACTATTAAATAAATCGTACATAAATATATTTTCTTGAAAATAGTTAAAATACTCGTTTTTTGTAGTATACGTGTAAGCTTGGGACATGTTATTATACTAAGTACATTTTTTGTATGATTTAATAGTGATTTATAGTCAATTAAATGATTATTGAATCGATTCAAAAACACAAATTACATTAAAAATGCTTATACCAATAAAACAACCTACCTATTTAAAAGTGAATATTTAAAATTAAAAAAAAGTTAATCTGAAATCCAAATACTAACTAACTTTTACCCCAAACGGCGATTTTTAATAATAAACTCACTATTAAAACACTAATAATACACTTATTTACTTTGTAGATTAAAGTAACATTTAAACTACATTAAAATATTATTTTAAACTCCCTGTAACAACCCCATAGAATTCTTATTCTTTGCCAATAAATCAAACACTTTGTAATAATAATTAACAGCCAATAAAATGATTCTGGATTCTAATACTTAGTTATTAAGGATTTTATGGAAGTTACACCTACAGACACCTACAAATATACAAATTTTCATTTTAATTACTTAACTCTAATACTTAACATAGATGTACATGTATTTACATTAAATGAAATAGTTTCTGACCAATTTAAGGCGGCCAAAATTTACTTTCTATGAGCCATCCATGTTTGCAAAAATAGCGCATACAAATATAACAATATTATGTCCTAAAATAGTCTATAAATATTAAAAGTTTGTAAATGAAAACGTAATATTAAATTCGCATCAACAGCCACTTTGATTTAATATTAAACTTTAAGAATTATTATATGTAGTAATGAAGCCAATCAATTTAACCTGGCATCGTAATATCCTAAAATTAATTAGTTTATGGGAGGTGATTCAAAAGTTACTGACTAATTTAAGCTTCAAGGGAAGAGTTTTCATAAAAACCTTCTAGATTTTTAGAGAGTAACCATTATTATGATGCCAAAAAATTTGCAAAAACCAAAATAGTATACGTAATGTTGAAACGTTTCAAGAAGCCCCTCAATTGCATCTCCTCCTAAGTTTTAAGAACGCTTATAACTTAGGTATACTATAACTTATGGTAATTAAATACTCAAAAGTGAATAATTAACAGCCAATCAAATTAACCTGGAATCGTAATGCCCGGCAATTAAGAGTTTATGGGAGTTGGACCCGAAAGATTTACTGGCCATCAAGCACACAGTTTGACATAAATCAGGCATCTGGTCAGCGTTTGCCCGATCTTCGCTCCTCGTTCCCCGGTCCTCGATCCTCTACCTAAACCCAGACAAGATCGAAAACAATGCCGGGACAAAATGCCGATGCAAGCGTAAAGGAGACCTACATGAGCGGAACGAATGCTGTGATCAAATGCCGCAGAGTTGGCCAATGATGAAGCCATCAACGTTTCAATTTATACACCTTCCCCGGGCGGCTCCTCTGCTGCGGTCTTTATTGATTTTGATGGCTGCGCAGCAGTACAAAGTGATTTATCGCAGATCCTGCGGCAAGTCCAAGGCGGCCATCCCAGGCAAACCCATGGCAGGAGCCCGGGAACACACACAAACGGAGGAGGCCCGGAGATTCGATTCGAATCTGTCGATAAGTTGTGGCGGCCTTTAAACGGCCCTCGAGGCACCATCATGCCATCATCGGTGCCGCCTCCATTCCAACAAGACGTCAACTCAACACCCCGGCTCTCGTCCGCATTCGAGGAGGAGTCCAATCGATGGAAATCGAGGGGAGTGGAACGGAATGGTCAGGGATGCCGTCTTGCAGACAATGCAGTGCACAGGAAGAAATTGCCACAAGGATTTCCTAGCTGTATTCTAAATCTAACATATTTTTTGCGTTATTTACTTGCCTAACTAATAGAAAAACATTATATCCAGAAATCTAGTCATGATATTCGTATTTAAAATCGTTCATACATATATATGGTATTATTTCTTAGATCTGCTAGAGAGCTAATCAATTGTTTCATTATTTACGTGCTCAATATAAACCCTTATAAGATCATAATATTTTGGAAATCTATGTCTTACATCATCGTAAGAAATATTCAACAGTTTGAAGAAATTATTCGGGATAGGGACAGATTTTTATTTTTAAAAATATAATATTATGATAATAGAAAGGTGATTCAATTACCCGCCCAATGTGGAAGGGGCTTAAGATCTTAAATAAAATAGTTAACATCTTTTGTAAAATTTACTTGAGTCGTATAAACTCTTAGATTTTCCCTAACAAAATAATGAGTTTTCAAACCATAATACTACATTTTAAATAGGAAGCCTTTTAGATTGTATTGCAATAAGTATTTCTGGAAAAACCAGTGCGTATTTAAGATTGTTTTTGTATCTGAAATCTGATTTCTTTTATTGAATTCGGAGTCAATTCGGATAATTTGGTTCACCGATTTAAATTTATTGTGACTATTTTTACTGTAATCTACTAGAAAAAAAAAATAAGTGTAAGTACTTTTCAGAAGCTAGTGATGTTAGCTATCCGAAGTTGGCTCATAGACCAACACAAATAAGAGCCAATAATGTCTCCAAGTGCATCGCGAGATAAAGATGCTGCAGTGCACTGCGGTGATGAACTTATCTACATCTCGGCCATTAACGTGTTTGTTGTTTGGGCCTGTGTTTTGTCATTGGTCGTTCGGTGTTTTATTCCCCTACTGCCTCCCAAGGATGCGGTGCAGTGGCACTCCCGATGGCCCGATCAGATCAAAGATATGGCCCAAATGCGCCTGTGTGGCCTTTTCCAAAGAGCCCTAAACCAGGAGCTTACACGGAAAGAAAACAAACATTTCTGGCTAAGACCAATAGACCGGAAAATCGCAACCGGATTGTAAACAAATACTATACTGCTGGCTGGTAGTCGGGTAGATGGGAAACAAAGATTGAAGTGCTGCAGAAGAGTTGCAGAACGGCCAAAATGAAAAGTCATCAATCAGTTGGCAGATATTTCGTAATTTTCGCAATAATTTCTGGTAATAACTCAGGAGAATCCAGAGAGATTGTATCAAATGACTGACTCTCGTTGGGTATTTGCGGAATTATGATTTTGTACAAATTAGTTTCCCAAATCGCTGTGGTTTTATTTTTCTTCATGTAACGAAGCTCCTATAGTTTAGGTGCCGCGATGTTTGGGCGATAAGTGCGCCGCTTGTTTATTAAATATTATTAATTATTTAATCAAGGCGCAGCGGATGGCTCAAGTTTTGGATTTCAGGGAGCTGCAACAAAGAGCATGAAGGGACTCCCCCCTGCACACCCGCTACCGAGTTGCCTTGCCAAAGTATCGAATTTCTGAAGTAAATGCAATTAATTTGTTGCTTGCACAATGCACACAATGCAGGAATAGGGATCGCAAGGATCAGGATCCAACTAATTTGGGACTATTCAGGGAGCGGGGACATGTGTGTGCTTTGGAGGCCCTAATCCTTTCACTAGTTGTTTGCTTTCGGCACCTTTTGGTAAATACGAGATGGCTTGAAAGGATTTGCGATCGGCTCGCCTTGATTAGAGCTCAATTTACACCCAGGAAAACGCGAGGGAAAGGTGTGTTTTCCTTCCCTGTGTGTCTGTCTGCCAATGATGATGAAATCGAAGAAATCGACGAAATCGACCCGACGCTTCATTATGTAATTCACAAAAGAATATAGCGTATGGCACATATGGTTTCGGGATCTAATCCCGCGTCAAGGGGACATGTGTTGTGCCATCGATAAAGGGATTTGGAAAATGGAAAAGAGTTGGCGCAGATATCGCTTTTCCGAGAGGGAAGAGCCCGAAAAATTTGGGGAGTAGCCCTCGCATAATGGAGTGCAATTCAGGGATATTTTTAGAGGTGGCAGCCGGGAGTTTTCTTTCTTTTTTTCAAGGTGTAATAAAGCCTGCCATTTTGAAACCAAATTGGCACCTCTTCAACGTCCCGTTTAAATGTGCCCGTGTACCTGTATAATGTATTCAGTTTTTACAACTTTATACGACCAAAAAGCACTCAATTTCTAATCTCTTATAGGCCCACTTTTTCGCTTCCCCATTTGGCCAATTCAATTTGTACCCCTAATAAAGATAGCCAACACTTGGGGATCCATTGAACCGCCTAAAAAGCTATCAAAGACGCTTCTTCCACTGCCATCTAGGGCTGCGGCTCCTGCCTGAGAAATCACGAAACCATTGAAAACCCCTTCGATTTGGATTTAACTCTCGACTGTGGGCATTCGAAAATGGATGCCGTCTTTGATATTTCTGGTAATCGTCAGCTAAGTCGACGATTAATTTAACTGCTTATTTTGTTTTCACCCATTCGTAATAAAAATGCCATAAGCTCTGTGGCGGCGGCACAAATAAAATTGTGAATTTATTGTCTTTGTGGAGGGAATTGTGTTCGAGTTCGGGCCCGGAGGGTCTGTCTGTTTTAGCTTCTGCAAAAAGCGTAAAAAACGGAGAAGATGCGAAATTTGCCGCCGCTTGCCGGGATGATGTCTTTCCCGTTTTCTCCGCGCGTTTCGCATTTGACGTTGATAATTTAGCAGAAGGGAACAAATTCAATATTTTGACAGCCCTGTGTGTTGAGTTATAGAACAGAATTAATTTGTCAGGCAATGCGGGTAGAATATAGAATATAAAGTAGCGAGGCTGCGGACCAGACGCAAATTAGTGGAGCTGGATTGTCTAATAATTAGCCTAATAAAACGCTTTGTTAATGAGGCGAAATATGTGAATTAATTTTAAGTTTGCTAACTACAATATGCTTTGGGGAGTGTTATAATCAATTTTATAAATACTCGAATGATGTCTATAATGTGTTTGGTAATTAATGTTAATCTTTAGGGGTTCTAGTTCCATTAATATCCGCTTTAAATGCATATTAAGATAAGGAATGTTGAAATTAAAAACTTATAATTTGATATAATATAAGGTTTGCGATTTCTTTGATTTCTGAAAATATATATGAAATCTTTTTATCCGCTTATCTTATTTGGAACACTACATTTTCAACATGAAATAGGTTTTAAACATTGATTTGAATGGATCGTTGCATAAATTATAATGCATTTTATGAATTTTCAATGAATTTTAATATATAGGGGTTTTAATTTCGTTTAAAAATCCCCGGTAAATGAATTTTAGATTTAACACCAACAAAATATTAAAATATAAAGTGTTAAACTAATTGAGTTTTTGCAGTTTTGTCTCTAAAATCTCTTTAATCGCTTCGTTTTGAAACAGCAAATTTTTAAATACTGAATATTTATCCACCTATGTTTTTGGCTGTGATTTTTATGGCAACATTTTATAAATACCCGAATGACGAATTTTAATCTAAAGAGCTTCTAGTTTCTCCTACAACATTAGGTTCATCAACCACAAAACATTAGGAAAAGAAATGTTAAGATAATTTACTCATAAATTAAAGAGACTATATAAGATTTGAGTTTGGCAATTTTGTCTTAGAAATCTGTTTAATCGATGGCCTATTTGAAACACCTAAAATGTAACCATTAAATATATTTTTAACCCGTGATTTTAGCTGAGATTTTAATGGCTGGTTGCACGAATTATTCAACAAGGCAGCGCACCTGATGCCCCTTGCATTATGCCACAACCCGGTCTTTTTTCGAGTCCTGGACAATGGGAACGGGAGCAGGTGTCCTGCCGCTGTGTCCTTCGTCCTTTGGTGACGCTCTATTACCCACATATTCACACGCACAATTGGGCACTTAACAATTTTGAAAACTTTGCTCAAATTACATATCCTTCCACACCCGCACATCCCCATTTCTACGCCCAACCCCAAGTTTTTCCCAGTTTGTTCGGTTCCCGGGCAATTTCCATTTAATTTCAGGTCGGAAAACCATGAATTATAAAGCACAAGTACGCCACCTCCCTCACTGTCCGTTTTTGGGTGGCTTCTTTAACGCATGACACTCATCCTTGACATGGGGGAAGGGCTAGCAGTATATAATTATTGACTACCAGTATGCATTTAATTCAAACGGACCGGAACTCGACTTGTTTTCCACAAAGTTGGCTTTCATTGTCGCATGTTTGTACACAAAATTCGATTCGATTTCCGCTGGCAGCCCTATCATTTGATGTCATGAAATGATTTTATTTTCCGCCCGCCAAGGGTCTATAATTATCATAAATATTTGCCATAAATTGACAAAGTTTTGCAGTCGGACTCGAGCTGGAAACAGCTGTCAAATAAATATTTTGCCTCATCCGGCAGATGAAATATTCATTTTAAAGGCGGTATACCCCAGGAAAACAAATAATTAAACGTAAAATTAATACATGATTTTTTAGACACTTATTTCCCACTCCCCTGAGAAATATCTCTTCTAGGTTTACGACGTTTGTCCACTTATGAAATGTATGCCACAGTCGGCACTCAAGAGTCAACACATCACAGATCACTCCCAGAACTCGTTCGCTTCCCATACCAATTTTGAAATTAGTTGTCCGTAAATAGCTTGGCCAATGGCTGTTGTGGCCAGAAGCCCGAAAGGCTTCAGATGATGACGTTGAGTTGCCAACAAGTTCATAACTCGGACAGGTTCTTCCCGTCGACAAATTGATGTGCCCGATAAGGCCCGAGCGCTACGCATTCGAATGCATAATTGAACGGAAAATGGTAAATATATTTATTGTCTTATCACATCGTATAACTCGCAGTGTCACAACCCGGCCCAGAGCCACAAATTACCAGGAGGAGCCGCTTCAAACTTGCCTCACGGGATCTGGAATCTACCGCTAGGGGAGCCTATAACCAGTCGGAAAATGAACTGGGAACTGAAAACTGAAAACCTCATCTCTGCTGCAATTTCGGTTTCGCAATTTGTGCATTAGAATAATATTCATCGTTATCGTTATTAAGTTATGCTGCCTTGGAGGAGTGAAGCCCAGCGTCGAGCAGCGGATGCTACACGCTCAAAAAAGGATACAAATAAGCGGAATAAGATATACGGCGCTTAATAAATATAATAAATAAAAACTAACTATATTTGCAGGTTATTAAACAACCTTATATTTTTTATGCTATGTAATATTTATGTCTTAATTTGAGATCAAGTAACTTGTTCACCCCTTTATACATTTTGATTTTACCTATTATATATTTAAAAAGTAATATTTGATTTTGTACGTTGGTTTCCTTAGAGAGTTTGTTTCCCTAAACCATGCGACGCAATCTATTAATAGTAAGGTTAATAGTAAGGTTTGATATTAATAGTTAGGTTGAAGAAAAATTACGAGAATATTGTAATAATATGTTACGATTTCTTCAGATTATAATAATACAAATAAAATGAAATACGAATTGTATACAACTTCAATGGTAGCGCTATGATTTAAAGACCTTTTATTATGATAAAGAAACTATTATTGGTGATAATAGTTTATTATAATTTTATTAAATAGTATATAAAATGTGTATTATATTTCTTAAAAGGAAACAAAATTTGTAGAAAACTGTAATGATTTATTGACCTCTCTTTATAGACCCTTTTAGACCTTCGGGGACTATAAATGCCGACTCTACTTATGTAGCAACCTCTGCTTTCTGGCAGTGCAGGCAACCCGTTGAGGCTGATTTCTTGTTGCCTCAAATTTCCGCCTCCTTGGCATCAGCTCTGCCGCACTCCGATGTCCCAGAAGCGTTGCCAAGGCAGTTGCCAACAGTTGGCCAACTAAATGCGCTAATCCGCGTGTTGTCAACTTCATTAGCCGATAAACACGCCGACACATTAAATTGGCAGCAGGTCGAGGACCATCCCGGGGGGGACTGAAAGCACTGTCATCGGGGGGATTATGGATGCGAAAAGGCCAGAAGAGACGCTGCAGAAGGAGCGGCAAGGAGCGGAGCTGATTTCAGCGGCTTCCATTTGAAGTTGCCAGCGAAAAATTGCTGCCACTTGAATTTTTAATGCCCATAAAGTATGCAGCGGAGTCTGGAGTCTGGAGCCGGGAGTCTGCCTGCCTGCCTGCCTGCACAATAAAGGCGGAGAAGGATGCACTGCAGCCAACCGGCAGAGCTCCCAGAGTTCCAGGTGATTCCAGGCAGCCAACCCCAAAGAACTCCCGAAGAAAGTTCACATAAAATACGATGGCTTAGCTTTTGTCTGCCGACCCTCTCGATGCCTGCCCCCGGACCCTCTGCGGGATTTCAGGTCCGTCGTCAGGTGTGTAATTCGATATCTTTGCTCTTTAATTCCCGGCCATTCGTTTGTGCGCGCGATTTATGTACAACATTTGTACTTTTGCACGGGCCCTCCAAAAGCTGGGGGCAGGGACAGGGGCCAGCACCATCCGGCCTGAGGACAACAAGGATGCGCCACTAAACAATAATTATGACAACAATAAAAGCAACCAGAATCCTTAATTTACTCTGCCCCAAGGAAGCTAAAACAAAGGCAGAGATTTCTATACACACTCGCATGCAGGAGACGTGCGATTTCTGAGTCTGGAAGTGAAGATTAGGGGGCAATTACGGATTCACACGACCAGCAGAAGCCGCATTTGTTTTGACAAAAGCGAATGGTCCGCCAGGTCGCCAATCACTAAATTGCTCCAACTCCAACTAAGCGCCGGTATAGAATGTCTCTACTCGGAATTGGGCATCCATTTGGATTTGGGTTTCCAAAAAGTTCGAAAGGCGATAAGTGGGGCAGGCAGGGTCTCCAATTTCTATTAACCATCATCCATTGGATAGAAATAACCTGATGGTAACCATTTTAATTCAGAGCAGAGCTGCACAACGGAAGCCCCGGACACACTTCTGCTTTTTATAGAGACAGCACCCGAAAATTGCCGAGCGCTTAACTTTTTAAGGATTTTTGCAGTTTCTATGTCCTCAATCTTCAACAACAAACTTCAAACAACTATTAGTAACACTTTATACCCAAGCTATCGGTTTTGGGTAAATGAAAACCTTAAGAGTGCGAGTATGGTCCCAAACAATAACCGCTTTGGTTCCCCCTCATTACACGAATGCGTAACGCTTTCCATTATTGAAGGTGGTACCCCCCACTTGGGAAACACGCGCTAACCCCCGCCCCGGGCACCCTATTTTCCCGCTCGATCATTACAAGACACAACTCTTTCGCGCTTCGGGATCCCAAACACAAAGCTCGGGGCCTCAGTGAGCGCTGAATGCCACAATGTTCAATGCCCAATTGAAGACATAATTACTACTTAAAAGCGGCATTAACGCTATCACTTACACATGTCACATGCTCGTCGGGGCATTACGGAAGACAATAAAATCTCAACCGAACCGAACGGAATGGAATGGAGTGGCGCGGGGTCGGCTGGATGGCTGGATGGATGGATGGATGGTTGGGCAGTGGGACTCCTCCTTGCCAGTGTGCCACATCATCTTCGGGACCCAAATAACAGCCTCATCATGATCTTGACTGGGCACAAAACCCCGTCCAGCTGTGGATCGCTCTTTTGTACGGCCCCAGCGAACTGGGATCTCCGAGAGATGGAGATGGAGATCTCAGATATTGTGGGATACGAGAACTGGGAGCCGGAGTCGTCTCATCATCATCATCAGCTCAGTTTGCACTTAAAAAAACGATATAATTAATAGTAATTTTATGATATTTGATTACGTATTAAAATATGATTATGGAAGGAGATTGTGAAATATAATTTGGTTATATATGTTTGCGAAATAGGATATTCAATAGGCATAAACTCGAAACATTAAGGTGATTTCCGGGTTTTATAGATGGCGGCAATTGTAAAGGATATGTTAGTATATCTAATAAATTAGATTACTCATAAGATCTTCAGGATTTTCTTTATCCTGGACTCTTAAATATCTATTCCAAATCATTGTCACAAAAATTTTTGTTATAATTTTATCACTCAGGGACTATTATACTGATCATAACCAAGATTTTTCCATCTCAAATGTTATATCTCAGACTCTTTTTTTTCGAGTGCAGCTTACAGCAACCAGCCCAAGATGACGTTCCTGGCATTCGGGCAAAAAAGAAGAAAAAAAAAACCAAAATCAACAAAATAAAACCTTCGGTGGCTCCGTCTGTGGCAGCGGCATATTGATTAATGGATCAAAGTCTTTTGACACGAGCTATTTTGGTAAGAAATCCTTTGTTGATCTTTACACAACCACAACCACATCGACATCCACATCCACATTCACGTCCACATCCCCATCGTCTCGTGATATTTAAACTTTTCTCCTCAGTTAGGTTATTCAATAAATTTTCAATTTTGACTGATTGTGAGTGGAATAAGGTCGTTCGTCAGTCGTCAGTCCTCCTCGAAGTCGTCGGCGCGTTATGATGTATATGTTTATATGGACGTGGGATATACATTCGTGCACCATCCGATTGTGGTTTGGCGGGGCAGAAAGGTGCGGGCGGTGGTGGGTTGTTGCGCTTTTTGTTGCTGTAATACCCTTGATACCCGGCTCGGTTGTTGGTTTTTTTTTTCCCCCCGTGTTATTATTATNGTTTTTTTTTCCCCCGTGTTATTATTATGATTGTTGTTATTGTATTATTGAATTGTTTGGGCCAAAGCACTTGGGAGCCATATAGTCCAAGGGAACAGTGGGTATCATGGGTGGATAATCACGGTTGGTGGTTATAAATTGAAATAACAAAAGTGTAGCTGGTAGCATATGCCTAAAAATGTTTATAAAATATTACTAATTCAAAGCCTAATTAATATTATGGAAAGCCCAACGCTTTTTTACTTGGATATAATATATGACTCCCAAGGTTAGGCATATTGTAAACCCTCAAACTGTAGAATATCCCTAAAATTTCTATAAAATATTACCAATATTATGTGAAAACATTACTCGTTTTTTCCTGTTGGCTAGAGCATGGTTCTCCCAAGGTTAGGCATATGGCGACCCCCGAAACAGTTATGGGATAGTAAGCCAAATTTTTGGGAATTTCCACATTACTTTTCACTTGCCCCATTGTACCTTTTGGATGCCATTACCATTACGCGCACTTGCGGCCCAAACAAAGGTGTTGCCGCTGTTGTTGTCGTTGTTTTACCGATCTTGGTGCTTGGTGCTCGGTTGTTTACAAATCGTGATTCAGATTCAAGTAGTAGCGTCGTACGAAATGTTTCTCCAATGCCCCTCAAAGCCTCCATTGTGGAGTATCTGTATCTGCGTCTGTAAATGTATCTTGTGTGTGCATCGGTGAGGTTGTATCGTCAAAGCAGCCATGAAGATGGATTTCTTTCTTGTCTTGGGGTATTTCATTTTTTTTTCTCCTCATCTCCACAAACATTTTTCTTTTGGGCCAGCAACAAAGCCGAAGAAGTTGTTTTGTTGTGGCAAGCATTGTTGTTGTGATCAAAGCGGCTTGGCGCGTCTCACATATGAATTGTTCTTTTTGTTGTTATATCTTTTTTGGGGGGTTTCTTGTTGCAAAGCAGGAGTCGAGCGGGCGAATCCAAGGGGAGGCAGACAGTTGTTCCTTTGGCATTAAAATCTAATTACTCACGGATCACAGAGAAAGAAATATCGGTTTGGATTTGGGAGAGTCAGGAGGAGAATCTTCAAGGTATATCTTCTGTAATATCGCTTGGTATTAGGAGGTATCCCAAAAGAATCCTCTAATGGGTAGAATCTCCAAATTCTGTCATTACTTTTCCTTAAAAGATCTTTATATTTAATAGCTAGCGGGAAAGTTTGAGTTAGTTTAGCTCTAATAATCTTTTTATTTATTTAAATAAACAAATATATAAGATCTAAAATATGTTTATCGTGTTTGGTTTTGGAAGAGTTAGGAAGAGAATCTTTTAAGACTGTTTTTCATGACTATAAATTCTTTCTTTTCTTCAAAATATCTTCAATATTTGACTATTAAATATTTAAATAGATTAATTGCTGTAATTTCACAACATTCATTATTAGGAACATAATCCCCGATTTGTGAATTTTATGACTGGACTTTATTTCTTCCCTTTAAAATATCTTTATCTAAATAATAATAATAAATAAATATAATACATATTTTAAAATTCCCCAGCAAAATGTAATACAATGTATTCTACTTGTTAACTTTTAACTTCACTATATTGCCGCATTTTCCTATAAGTGCCCACTACTCTCCATTTTTGTTCCCTAAGTTGCTAAATGCTATATAAAGTTTCTTTTTTTTTAACAGTGTCGAAATTAACGCTGATGGTTGGTTGTATGTAAAACTGAACTTGGAGCCGAGCTCCACAAATGAAAAACTGACACGAGTCATCAGTTTTGAGGCAGCTGCCGGCTTGAAGACCGTTACGATCTTCGCACCTTTTGTTGCTTTGTAACCTTTTTTGGTTAAACGCGTGCCGATCCCCCTGGAATCGGATGAGCGAGTGGCCGGTTGGTAAGTTGGTGGGTTGGTAGCCTAGGACAATTGATTACGCCGAATGCGGTTACCAGATGACTCGGGCCCAGTCACATCCCCCGAGGCAGTGCCAGCCCCCCCGCCTGGAGGTGTAACTGCAATTGTTGAGGATGCCAAATTCCCCATGGGGCCCATACAAAGTCATCCGGGTTACCGGGAAAACAGGAACCCCGCCGATGATTGATTGCACACTCTTCCAGTGGGCCTGTCAACACGATTTGGCCAAACAACAAGACACAAAAACGTCCCAGGACGGCACTGGACATGCGTCAAACTGGCCCACAATTGCAGTCGAGTTGTAGAGTCAAATGAAGTTGCAGCAGCCGAGCAAGGGATAAGGGTGGCACTGCCAACGGAACAGAGAGCGGTCCGAAAAGGATACAAATGTCAGCTGGACATGTCCTGGGTGCTGTTTGTGCAAATGTTCTGCTACTGCGGAAGCATCGCCAAGGGGCACACAAAATGCCCACAGTTTGCACTCAATTTGTAAGGCAGTGCGGACGTTTTTCGCATTTATCTGTCAGTATTTGGGTATTCAATAATCCCCTGAAGATACATGCAAATTGCATTTACAGTGGGAAAAATGGGTAATGCCTTTGTCAGCATTTTTGCTGGCAATAGATTACTAAATAATCGATGAAAAATGGGAATTCTAAATGTTATTATTACTCAATTATGTGGTAACTAAATATTGCTAAAAGAGATTGAAATAGATTTCCAAAATTGTCTAAAATCATCAACATAAACTCCCATAACATCTTTGATTTTCCCAGTGCACTTTGCCGCATAAATTTCAGCCAGAAACAGTAGGATTAAAGACAACAATTCGTAGGCCAAAAACTAAACTGTCAACAAATAAAACGCAAATCGGCAATAATAAGCAGCTATTGTCATTCAAAGAAAAAAGGGGCTTAAAAACTGCAAGCGGGAAAAGGGAAAGAGGGGCCCGGCCATCATCCTCATCAGGAAAGGGAGTCAACAGCCCACCATTTGGCTTACAAAAAATGAATAAAAAAGTAAACAGCAACTCACAAAAAAAGAGAGCCACGAAAAGGTTTTCGTTTTCGCATGAAGGCAGTCAAATCATATCGCCCGGAATGTGTAGAGCATGGCATAAATGTCACTTCGAATATGAATTTGCCCACGAGATGACGACGGCGGCCACGTAGCGTAGCGTGAAGCCAAATGGTAATGGTAATGCCAACAAACGGACCCATGGATCATGGCCCAGTGTCAGTACCCAAAGCTACACAGGCAGAAAAACAGGCAGGGAGAAATAGGTCTTCACAATTGTATAGCCCTGGCTCAGGGATACAAAATTGTATGTAGCTGAAACTAAAATGAATTGAGTTAGTCTCGATGCAATGCGTTTAACTGGTAAAGAAATAAATTAAATTTAATAAGCTTCAATTATCTTGATCTTTACTTTTTCCTATGTTTTGATCAAGCGTTAAAATTGTATACCCATAATTTATGAAAATCATATATGGCTTGTATTGGAAATATAATGATGGAGTCAGTTTCATAAAAATCTTTAATTTTGCAAATTGTTGGGTAATTTTAGGTGTTTATTTGTATATTTAATTATCTTTAACTATACTTTTTCCTATGTTTTGATCAAGCGTTAAGGTTGTATACCCCCAATTTATGAATAGGATATTGAAGCTACAAAATCATATAATCATAGGGTTAGTTTTGATAAAAAGGGTAAATTCCGAGTGTTCATTTTTATATTTAATTATATTTAACCATACTATTTTCCATGCCTTTAGCAAGCATGACCGTAATACCTCTGTAAAATTCGTAGATATTAATTTGTAGGTACAAAATCATATATTATTTTGTATTGAAACCATAATGATAGACCTAGTACTGGTAATATGCTTTAGCCCGGCTTACATGATAAGGTTTTTTTTTTGGTATATTTAATTATATCTAACTATATTTTTTGCTATGCACTTCGTAAGCATGAACTGGAGTTGGAGTTCAAGTTCCGTGGCAGTCGGTACGGTACCAAAAACGATACATCATCGAAAGCAACAGGACTCGAGAGTTGGGAAAACGCCAGAGCAGGCTGGGACGTTCCGGGCCATTTTCTGGCCCTGCCCCTCATCCTCAGGCCCTGAGTCCTCAACAGCGTCCGAGTCCGAGTCTTTAGTTGACTGACTGTGCGCCTTTGTGGCAAAAGTCAACATGATCTCATCTGTCATAGATCGATCGACCTGTTCCAACAATGCCAGCAACTGCGGAGAGTTTTGTGAAACATTTAACCAGCAGTGGCACTCGCAGGAGGAGGAATCCCTGGGCATAAGGTGCGCACGCACCGGGCTTCACTGTACCATCCCTAGCAGCGGGTGTTCATGTTGACGGAGGTGTAGCGACAGCAGACAAACGGAATTCCACCAAAAAGCAACTCCAAATACAATTCAAATTTGTTGTCGGAGATTAAAACACATTTGTTAATTTGAATAGGTTTCAACCTGGTTGCACAAACCGAGTCCCATCTCCCCGGAATCCCCCAACCGTCCCTCCTCCTCCTACTCCTTCACCATAATCCCCTCTGGTAGGCATATTTTCCGATCTTTATCTGAGAAGGTGTTGCTGTTTACGTTGCCATTAGAAGTGGGATTAGAGCTTGATTGGCTTGCCATTTGTGACAGCTTTGTCGTTTTCGGAATTGTCAGCGCGATTTCAAAGGATTATTGTCGCCGGTGCACAGTGAAAATAACTCAAAGAAAACATATATATTCTGCAGTTATTATGGCTATAAAAAGCCAACAAACTTAATAGACTGTTAGCTTGTTTTTTGCAGTGAATTGTGAGGTCTATCTCTCAGCTGGAGTTGGCAATTCCGTTGAAAATCCTCTGGGAAACACAAATAATGAACCCAGAGACCGACCACAAAACAAAGTTCCCCAGCTGGAAAATCTCTTTAGCCTTTCCTAACTGTATCCGCAAACACTAGATATGGATATACGAGTTTTAGATGCGTTTTTAAAAGCTACCATCTAACTGGAAGTCACGCCCAAACAAAGTCACGCACTGGTAGCAACTAAAATAAAATAAAAACTAAACAAAAATAAATGGAAAACATTTTGATATCAATTTAATTGAGCTCATTTGCATGAGAGAGGAGGAGACGAAATAAAAAGAGTCGAGAAAATCAGGTATGTCCGGGCAATAGAATTAAGATGTTGCCGCCAAGAAAAAGACCGGCCAGAGGGCCATGACAATAATGCCAATCTACTGGACTTATGGAAAGAAAAGACAGCTCCCGGCTGAAAAACGAAGCAGAACGAATTGCATTCAAGAGAGGGAATCGGAATCTGAATCGGAATCGGGATCGGGATCGGAATCGGGACTGCTACTACAAATCCATAATTATGCGCGGCTGATGTCTTTATTAAAGCTGCAACAACATGTGGCCGCGATGCAAAAGGTCCCCGTTCTGGCCAGAAGAAGACCTCAAAAACGTTTCGCCGCCGCCGAGGCGATCGTCACATAATTCTGACTCACATAAGCCAGATATGTTGACAACGGCCGGGGCAGGGAAAATAAAAGAAAAGGTTCCCAGTTCGCGACTTAAGCCGGGTTGCTTCTCCAACGACATTTGTCCCATTATCACCCCGGACAGCAGCGGCTTCCAACTGCTGCGGCATTATATTATAATAACCCCCAGCTCCCCCGATCTCCGGCCACACTACTATATATGACTGTGTCTAGTCAAACAAATAACAACAACTAATAAGTTGGCTAGCAATCAAAGCTGATCAATGCCGACAAAAGGCAGCCGGTGCAGTCAATGTTGCCGCATCCCACGTTCGGGCCAAGTGAGAAAAGCGGCCCAAAAGATGGCCAACAAACGGGCCGGGACGGAGCGGGAGATTGGTTGGTAGGAGGCGGGTCGAGGGAGCTGCCTTTAAAGTATAAGAAATTATTATTTAAATTTACAGCGACAACAACTGGCAGAGATAGCAGGGATCGAACTGAAAACAAAAAACAATAACGAGAGGCTACAATTTTCCGCAGTTCGAATTGAGCCATGCTCTACGACGAAATAAAATCGAAGCAATTCTAGAATTAAAATGGTTTAAAAAATACTTTTTTTGCATTTCTAGAGGTTTATTTTATTCTAAAAAATTATGACATGGATTAGCTTCAATAATGTTCTACGAGAAAATAAAATCAAACCAATTCCCGGCTACGAATAGTTTAATATATCCATTATTTTATTTCTAGAGTTTCAATTGATTCTACCAATAAAAAACATGGGCTTTCTTGAATAATGTTTTACGAGGAAATAAAATAGAAAGAGAAATTCCTCACATTTTTTGTATTTCCCTAAATTAAGAATATTTTATCAGAATAACATGGGTTTCGTAATTTGGAGATCAAAAAGTTAGACACAAGTTTTATCATTTATCAAGTTTTATCACTAAAAGCTCGAAAAAGTCTTTAAAATAATAGACATAATCAAGGCTACAAATGAATATTTATATTATTTCCTAAATAAAGAAGTTTCTATCAGAAACACTTGGATTTCTAAAATTTTTTCTAGTTTTATAACTTGGATCTGGAACTCATAGAATGCACATTAAAAACCAATTGAAATCGTGTTTACAGATCGTTCTAAGAGCAAATATTTCTATACGCTTGTTATTTAGAAAAATCAGTTAGGTTATTCGAGGGTACTACCTCTTTTTTTACCTTTTGCTTCCTATTCAATATGAAATAATGGGCGCTACCACGATTCTGAGCTGAGTCTCCGCCTCCAAAGTCCCCTCCCGAAAGGCCCAAGACCAGCACCCAGCACCAGCTCATTAACGTGTATCTCAATTATTGAACACTATAAATATTTGGGCTACCTGTCGATATGGCCGGGCGAACAACAAAACCACCGATCGAGCGAACGAACAAGCCTACGATCGGGGGCTACTTAAGAGATCTCCAAAGAACCGGGGACACATCTCGAGATATGCATATGCGGCTCCCACTCCACATAGTTGCATCCAAAGTCCCGATTGGAGTCGCAGTCCCAATCCCGAATAGTCATCATCATCACATAGTCGCATTTAAATAAACGTGTCCCCGACCCGCGATCTTTTTCTTTTGCCTTTGTTTGTCGGCATTGGCTTGATTTTTCTTTTGATTTCGGATCGGAAAAGTTGCTGTATTTTATAATAAGCCTGCCGTGTATTCCTCATAATCATAAATATTTGGTACCCCACCGAAGTTTGTCGGCTGGCTGGCTCGGTTTTTATGTCCGAAAAGGTTTGAAATTTTTATTGTTATTATTTGTATTTGTATCGGGGCTCCATGTGCACTCCCGTCCAAATTATATTGCCCTCCGAAACGGGGAATCATAATGATAATGCTGATGTGTTGATGAGGTGCCGTTTGGTCTTCGTGGTCCCGGGCCCCTTAGCCCGGGCAATGTGGAGCATGCTTTGGGCCCCGATGACAGGCCGAAGGGCTTAAATGCCATAATGGCCATAAGAGTTTAACGATGGATTTTGGTCGAGGAAATATTAGGTGAGAGTTTCGGAAATGTTAGGCGGGTGAGAGGTGATCTTTTTGGTTGAAAATTAGTGGAGGCAAATGATTCTCGGGAAGGGGGGAACTTTTTGGGTTCAAAACAACTAAAACTCCCCAGAACCGTTTCACAACAATCCACACCAATTAGCCCCAACTCATTGGCTTCTCACCAACTGAAACTTGGGCCACAGAAGTTTTGGGCTTCTGTGTTTTGGGTGGGTGACACACACCCAAAGGTTGCCACCCCCTTGAGGTCACCCGAACAGCTGTAATCGTAGCCGTGACAGCAAATTGTAATGCTAACTTGTTGTCGCCCTAATGACGAATGTTTAGCTATTCATGTGTCTGGCCTGGGCGCAAGGATACGCTTTCGCCCAGAGGGCCCAGAAGGAGCACATCATTAGCCAAGCAAACTTGCCAGCCAACTGGTAACCATGGAGAGCACACACTTGAGGTCGGTTGGTCGGTCGGTCGGACGATGTCGAGCGTTTTGCGGGCTCATGTGTCAAATTGAGTGTCAACTGGCAATTTGGACAGCGCATTCGCCTTGGCTTTGGCTTTTGGCATCGCATGAAGGAAGTCGCCCCCGGGACGGCAAAGTCAAGTGTCATGTTTATCATAAGCCTATTAAATGGGCTTTCGGTTGGCGAAGCTCTATGAGTTATAAAATGTTCTGTTCTGCATTTCACTGCAGAGTGAGTGTCCCCCCTTCGCATTTTTATCTTAATCCAAGCAGCCCCGTTCCCGCGAAGAAGCTATAAAAAAGTTACGGCAGCAGAAGTTTTTATATGTTTTATGATTATTTTACAATCTGAGTGGGCCAATATGTTGGGTACACTGCGACAAAACCTTTGCAATCTGTGTACATTTCCATAGCCAAAGGCCCTAGCAGCCTGTTATAAGTTTACTTATTCCCAATATGTTAAAAATTAGCTTTTATATCGTATAAAGATATTTTAGAAAACGTATTTGCGAATTTGTGGGAACTCTAAGCTTATGTTTTCCAAAAACTTTCCATCAAAAACGTTTATTTTTCTTAGAATCAAGAAATTATTTAAATACTAAGATATAAGTCTAGCATCTAGAGGGAGTACTTCCATAATAATCAAATGGAAAATGGGTTTTTATAGTTAATAATTACAATTCTTAAAAAAAACTCTTCTAAAACTCTTTTAGAATGAATTCAAAATTATAAAAAATTATAGAGGGAGTATTTCAATAACAATCGAATTGTAAATGGGTTTGTTTTGAAGGTTTTTATTTGTGCCCCTGGGAGATGGTTTTTGGAAAACTTTTAACCAAACAGAGAAAGATATGACTTGGTTATACCTCCCAATTTTCATGTATCTCTGTATTTTCTTGCTGTGTAGGGTGAACCCCTTTTGATCATCGGGTGACACAGCTGCTCGCTTTTGGAAAAAGTCAAGCAGAGGCCCTGTCCTGACCAATAGCCACCTCTCTTTTCCGCTTGCAGCCTGCAAGCCGTACGCCCGTCTCTTTCTGCCTGTGGTTGGGCGTATCACATTTCAAAGCCTACTAATTTAACAATATTCTCATTAATGTGAACACGACAAGGGGCGGGAATCGATTGGAACTAGTAATCCGCATTTTGTTACAATTTGCTGTGAGATGCATTGCCTTCTGCCTGCCCCTTCCAACTCACATTTTCCTCTGTTTGTTGTAGCGATTTTCAACAGATATCGTCGAAGGATGGATGGAAGTACATACAACATAATCGGGAAATCAGGGAATCGGGCGATCCCAGATCGGGGAGGGTTGTTTGCTCGAAAATTCGAAAATCGTTACAGATTTCCTCTGGCCGGCTCTGTTTGCGAGCGTGTTTCTGGTATTGTTATTTTGCACATTTGTCTGCTATCTGCTGTTTTCCTGCTGGGCTTGTTTGAACAAGTTTGCGTATAAATATTATATACGTATTTGCCCATCAGCTTATCTGCGATCGTAACTCGATACATTTTTACATATTCGCCAAGGAGAGGAGGCCCCCTGGAATGGCGGCAAACAAACAGCAGGAAAACAAGAGCTGGCCATGTCAAGTTTCTCCCTTTTTCCACGCCACCCTCCCTACTACTCGTAAATTCCCGGGTATTATGTTTTATAATCGGCTATAGCGCTGGCCTGATTCACGCTTTCGGGGAGCAGGCTGTGGCCATTGCAATATGCGGTCAGCAGGCCTAATTGTTGTAGGCCCAACTATGCAAATTGCCAATGGGCAATGGGCAATGAAAGGGTTGCTGCCAGGCATATACAGAAAAGCCTATCGAGATCGCAAGTCCGTTTGTGACAAAACACATGGAGTTTCAATGCCATAAAAGTTTCGAAAATTACATACAGCGGCTGTAGATTTAAAAAGAGATTACTCCAAACAATATTATATAATTAACATTAGATAATTATGTACTCAAGATTAGATGTTTTGGCTCATTAATGCTTATAATGCTTACATTTGTTTAATTTTCTGCAACTTGTTGAGGTTACTCGCAATAAAGCAGCCTAATATAAGGTAATTTTGTTCTAAAGATTAAATTTTTCTGCTTCAAAGTAACCCTTTTATTGGGCGTAAAAAGTAGGTAATTAATTTTGTTAGAAAGGGTTTAATTTTTCTGCAATTTATTTAACCTCGAAGTTTTTTCGCATACTCCCCAACAGTAGCTTGAAATAACATCCAGATCCCTATAGGTAGGTACTTCCCTTTCCAAAACTGCTTACAATGTTGCATGTCCTGAGCGTGTTTTGTGTACGCTGCTTGTGCATTTGAAAATTTTCAATTAAAATTGAACGTGATTGAAAATGATGAAAGTACGAAGTGGCAAAAACCAATTTCTCAGCACAGTGCGCGATAATTGCGAGCAACTACGAGCGGATCCGGATCCTTTTCAGCCGCAAACTCGCATTCGCATGCCTTGTATACGAGTAGTATTTTTTTCCTCGTACCCTCGACTGTTGTGGGATGCACTGCCAAACGCTGGTGCCGCATAATACAAAACTTTATTTATGGCAAAAGCAGTGGCAGGCAACGAGCTGCCTGTGTCTGTATTTCCTGCACTCAAGAAAATATATTTAAGATCTTTTCCTTAGCATATTATGAAAGTGATTCCAGTTTTTGGCCAGGGAAAAGCCAAAACTGACAAAACTTTTTTATTCATATTTCATATTTATATTTCAATCTTTCATATGAGAATCAAAAAATGTTCTTAATATTAACAATAACAGAATTAGTATCGTTCTATTTAACTTAACTAATATAGAGCAACAAACATGTATTGTTATACAATAAACAATTAATTACATTTTTCCTTTGCATCTATGGGAAAGGTCTAGTATATCTTTTAAGTCATCCAATGATTTATTATAATTCCTTTTTTGTCTTAAAACAAAATTTAGTGAAATATCACATATCTTCGTTGTTGCAACTCATAGTTTGATATTGTATTCCCTAAATATCCTTGAAGTACACAAGTGAAGTCAAACTTTAAAGATTCTTGTAAGGCATTTCTCTCTTCGCAATTGCCTACAAATTTTTGTCTGTGTATGCTTGGTTATATCTTCATCTGTTGCAGGCAGCAGCCGGCGATTTGGCAACAGCACAATTTTCCGCGCAACAAATGAGAGTGTAAATTTGCGTGTAAACACTCGGGTCACCCGCTGACACGAGCTAGAGGAGTTGCAGCTCGAAACTGGGAGCTGGGAGCTGGGATCTCGGATCTGGGAGCTGGGCGCTGGACCTGGGGTCTGCAGAGCAATCTGCAGGCAAACTAGACTGCCGTTTCCACCGTCGGTAGTCGCATTCGGATTCCGATTCGGATTCATATCCAGATTCAGATGCGAAATCGCAATCGCGGGCGCATGCGCATGCTCACACAGCGCATAAATTTATCGCATCGAATATAAATTATATGCAAGCCAATATCAGGCGAGAGCAGCCAGCAGCCAGCACCCAGCAGCACCCAGCGAGGTATCCAGCGTCTCCAGCGACTTCTCTAGAGACTTCTCCCCGGCGAGAGTCCAGCGAAGAGTCGTCCCCGCGCCGGGGCAGTGATAAAAAGGAACCCAGCGTGTCGCCGCGGATGCGTTGATCATTCATTATTTAAGGATTGAAAAGTTAATTAACATTTTTTGCCCATCCAAAAGCTCTCCGACATGCTCTGAGCCCGGCCTTAAGCCGCTTTTTAGCCAGGTCTTTTTGTAGACTTTTTGCCTCGTTTATTTGCCGCCTGTTTGCACGACCGAAATCAAGACCAAAGCATTTGGCCATTGCCACGGATGTTGAAAAATAGTGGAAAATTGTTATTGATATTCCCAGGGAGCAGAGCGGAGAGGTTGGGCGGTTCTTGAAGACAGGCAATGTCTCAATTTGGGAGGAGTTTCCTTAAGACTAGGAAGTGCAAAGAGAAAAATGCTTCCAAATAGCGGTAGGAAATTTTATGAATAAAAAATATAAGGAAACTCGTAAAGGAACTAGTTTTTACCTAAGCCTTGAGTTTATTATTAAGACCAGTTAACATACCTGGATCAATAAATTCAATAAAATACCTGATTTACTTAACTGGGTAACAGCTTACAAGACAAGGTAAATCTCATTGCTTATTTGTGGTTTATTGAAGGTGATGGAACCCCCATAAATCCCCATAAATATGAGCTTTATTATCCAGAATTTTCCCATATTCTAAGGCTTTAAAAAGTGTGACAATCACTGCACTGGAACTGCTCTCCTGCTGATTTCAGCAACTTTATCTAAACAATCCCCCAGCTTTTCATTGCCCCCCCCAGTTGAATGGGTTCTCCTGGCAAAACTTTTCTGTCAAGTGAAACCTGTTCCCGAGCAGCCAAAGCCCGCTAATCAAGTGCCACTCCTTTGGCCTCGACGCTCGGTGGCTTTCATGGGAAAATCCATGCGGAATTCAGAGACATTCCCAAGCTACCAGCTCGCATCGAAATGGGTAAACAAGCGGCAAATATTTTCCGCTTTTCCTCCCTGCCATTGGCCATCACTTTCCCTCGTTTGCACGGAGAACAGGCAATTAAATTAATGTCTTAATCTGCGTTTATGGCAAACACCCCGGAACTACAGTAAACACCCGTCCGCTGCGACTCCGGCAAAGCCCACTCGTCGGCCCGGCCGGGGCCACTTGGCAGCAACAAAAGTCAATAGAGCGTAATGTAAATCCGTGTAATGCGTGCACCGGGTAAGGGATGTTGTTCCGGCCGTGCAGCAGGACATATGTCCTGGGACCTGGCAGTTGCATATGCCTGTGATTGCGATTCTGATTCGATCCCTCGGGGTTGCCTTTTCGGTTAGATTAAGACCTCAAACGAAGGCCCGAGGCGTCTGGTTTCCGTTTCAATTTCCATTTTTTTCCCTGCGATTTCACTCGTGATGTCGTAGCGAATCACAACAGCAACAACAGTCATAAAAAAAATGAAAATAAAAATATTAACAACTGCCTCGACGTCCGCGTCTCTTTAACAGTTATAAGGCCGAACTAATGCCACACAACCCCTCAAACATCCGAACATCCTTGCACGCACATCCTTCCCCCTTATTTAGGGTGCGAAATCCCAAATATTATTTTATTTATTTGAATCTCAATGCGGCTCTCAGCAACTGAAACAAAACATCCACATCGTATTCACAGCGGAATAATTCCCAATTGTGCGGAATCGAAGGAACTTTCGAAAACCGGACTCGGGGGAGCCGAAAGGATATTCGAACGGACGGAGAAGAAAGGACCGGCGAATCGAATGCAACTCAAGTGGAAAACGCAAAAGCCGTAGCTGTCAATTGTCCTTTTCAATTCCTGGCAATTGTAAATTATAACCGTCAAGAGAAACAGTGGGGCATGCAAATAATTACCATAAATTGAATGGTTATTAATAATTAACAGTATATCTTTTAAATATGTTTCGGGAATGATCCCTTGATTTTATGGGATCTTATTTGACACCTCCCATAAGATAAACCAAGATACTATGCAAATAATTACTACAAATTCAATCGTTATGAATATTAGTATATCTTTGGAATATGTGTCAGAAATTGTCACTTGAATGAATTAAATTTTAATTGGCTGTCCCTTAAAATAAAGTGAGATACTCCAGGCACATAATTCCTATAAATTATTGGGTTTTAAAGATCCTTTGAAAATGGTTCACAAATTATCTTTTGAATGAAGAATATTATTATATTCTTATATTCCCATAAAGTGAGATTCTTAATAAAGTGAATACTATTATTTTATAAAAATAGGCATTATTTCTTATAAAAGAAACGAATTATTTTCCATTTACAAAAATAAATATAACTTCCCTGCCATTAATTAATGTTTGAATATAGTTTTCCATATATTAGCACAGTATCTAAAATGGTGTTATTTGCTCTTTTTCTCCTCGAAACTAAGACATTTCCTCAAACTTACACCCCAAAGTAATCCCCAACAGACTTATCACGCGACCAGCCACTTGACTCTGTCACACACTTCGCATTGTGAGCAAAACGTGGCAATCAAACAAAAATTAACCAAGTCCCGGACCCACTGTCTGGCTGAAATCTAGAAGTAGAACCCGCCAAAATGCTGATGTGCATGATTGCGCGGAACTTATGGGCGCAGCATTGCCTTCCCAAAGGACCCAAAGGACATACGCCATGTACAGAAACAATAATCCATAAATGTAAACATCACGTCGACATCGAAAGCCCAGTAGAAGACCCGTTCTGCCCGAAAGGGGAGGTAATATTTCCTTTCCATTTTTTTTCAAGCGAAAGCGTAGCTGATTTTGTTGTATTATAAACACAAATAAATAAAGGACGACGGCTGTGCAGGATGTGTGATCGCGAATGAAACAAACGAGGCAGAAACACGAAATCGTCCTTCATCCTGCGGCTGCGGCGGCTGCCGCTCAACAATGGCTGCGATGACAGCCCAGCCTAAATGCCGGGCCGGAAAATAAAGGGTGCGCAGGATATCCAGGATATCTGGAAATTAGGAATGGCATTCTCCATTTCACTCAACTCGCGACGCGCGATTTCTCTGTGATTTTCAGGGTGCTCATAGATTTTTATATGGCAAACCACCACCTTTGAGCCAGCCACCTTTGCACCACCACCACCCCGGGCTGCTGCCTGGCTGCCCACAGTTGCCATTGTTTCCTCCATATGCTTCAATAAGACGTGCTAAATATGGGAGTGTCCTTGTCATTTATATGTCGCAATGTCGCCTGCTCTAGAACCCATTTTGGACACTGCGAGAAACTATTTTAAATAGCCAATTCTGATAACTTATAAAAGAATAATCAATATATTGAATTTCGGATTACTTTGTATTAAAAATTATGCGGAGTCTGCACAAAAATTTATGTAAAATATGCAACTCTTCTTTGAGGAACATAGACTTACAAAACCATGTAATATCATCCTATTTCCTATTAAATACGAATTGAAATATGCACAAAATTAGCCACTTTTTGTATAATTTACAAAGAAGTTTTAAAGCCTAGGAGCCATTAAATTACAAATCTAGAATAAAATCTTTTGATTAATCCCCTAAAAATTTTCCTGTTTAAATTTTCCTATTTCCTAGCCTTGCCAAATTTTTGCGCAGTGATTTGATCTGATCAGCCACCCCGTCCCATCCTTGTCATGAGAATAAATATGGCCATAAATGAAATTAATACATTACGCATTGCATTCCTCCTCCCGGCCAGTCCTCCGGCTCCTCTTCCTTGTTCACACATTGTCCTGACTCATGAATATTTAAACGTTATACCATTTGATTTATGGACTTCTTCTCTGGCCTTTTTTTTTGGAAACAATCTAACTGATGAAGCGCCGGCCATGCGGCAGCAACAATAAAACATTTTAGGCGTTGCCCCAAACGAACTGAAACCATTTTGAAGTCGGTTTTACGTGAATTTTTCAAGGGGCTTTCTGAACTGGAACACGCGCGCGAAATGTACAAACAGAATGCGCCAAAATCCGGCAAATTTTTTGTTGTGCCGCTGCCGTGTTCATTGGCCACAAAGGCTCAGAGATTCGGATTAAGACTCGGGACTCGAATCGAGATTCAGATTCAGATTCAGCCAGGTATCCAATTGCCACTCGCAGTTCAGCGTTTCGACATGGGCAGTCAACAGCGAAAACAGCGCAAACAGTGGGAGCTTTTCATTAAATTTCCTTAATTATTAAACGTATTAAAAAAGAGATTGTGTTGTAAATTATTGTGTGATTTACCCTGAGAAAATTAGATTCTTTTTTGGATCAAAAAGATGTACAAATATCTAGAAATTTAAATCTTTTCCTTGATCAAATTTGTAGGTATTGCAAAATATATTTAAAATGGTTTCATTCCGATTGGAGTTGTCAAAACTTAATAGGCGCAGAATTTATTAAATGCCTGACTATAAATTAATAATTTCAGTAGGGGTATTCTTGTATTATTGATAAATAATCCACAATATTTTTGTCTTATTGGTATCACAGGGATTTCAAGTTCAAATAGAAGAAATTATATTTAAAATATTTGTATTTCATTTTGTGTCATCCGCCTGAAATGTTTAAATTCCAAAGAATTATCAATTGTTTTTTAATAGATCGAAATTATAGGTTATGGAAGATATAATATCAGAAGTTATTCTATAAGATTGTTGCAATCCCACTGTGCCAGGGCTTTGGGCTTTGAATGCGCTGTTCGACACAAAAGCCCACAAGCAACCAAGTTGAGCGGAACACGAATTTAGTATCAAATTACGAAAATATTTTGCTAACAACAATTAGTTAACTCTCTCGTTAATTAACACGTCCGTGGCAGTGGCAGTGGCTGTGGCAGCTTGGAATCTGTGTTGACAGCTCTCCTCCAGAGGCAGATACTATAAAACGCTCCAGAACCAGAACCTTGGATGCGAGCATGTCTCTGGGTTTTCTCACTTTTCCCGCCGGACTACTATAAATTTGTTTTGCGCGGCCAACAAACAGTTGAATGTCTTGAAACTATTTAATTAAATCAATAGGGTCAAGTGGTAAATATTTTGACCCGCGTCTGATTAGTGAAGAAAGCCCAGGGGGCAGACAAAAGATCAGATCAGATGGGATCGGACCGAAAATAAAGACCGGAGGCGGGAGGCTCGAAGCTGGAGCCCGCATGCTTCACAATATACTCGTACTCGCATGTTTGTGGTGCTTTCTGGAGGCTCCAGCCTCCGGAGAAAGATCTGATCTGATGATCTTCAGTGCAGTGAGTAGAGACTCTGCTGTGTCGGCTGCCGTGCCACAAATTCATTCGCTTAATTGAATGAATGGCGTTTTAAACGGGAAATTAAGCGCATGACTCGAGATGACTCGAATCTGCCGGATAGTACCTCCATTTCTTCACTTCATTTCGGGGCTCTCCAGGAGTCCGGCGAGTCGAGAGTCTGGGTCCCAGTTCAGTTTCGGGTTCAATTGTCAATTAAGCGGAAGCAGCCGTTTTCTCAACTTTGACTTGGCCGGTGGCTCGGCGTTTTCTTGGGAAGCTTGCGATCCGTTCCGCCCTTTTCCGATCTAATTCGATTCGATTTGATCCCGCTGATGTGAGCCACTTGTGTGGCACATTTGCCCAACAGCTAACAAGCCACTTGACAAGGTCGACTGCGCGAGAGCAACGGTTCGCCAGGTGGGGTGGGGTTGAATATTCGGGGTTGGGAGGAGGGCGGGAGTCACCCCCAAGGTTTGCAGGAACGGCGTCAGCTGCCGTGACCAAAAAAGGCTCAAGGAGGTGATTTTTGGTACTAGCACGACTATTGAATACCTCTCGAAGCTAAGGGTAGTGGCTTACAGCATTGTAGTGTAATGAAAATATTTTAAAAAAAATGTGTTTTCTTAAATATATTTGAAAGCTTTTCATTTGCCAACAATTAGGAATCGGTTGTTGGTTAAATTTAAGTCAATTTAAAAAGATTTAAGAGTTATTAAACACAAGATTTGATGTTTTAAGAGACAAAAGTTAGGCATTTGAAACAAATTGTTCCCAAATTTATTGGAATAATTATAATTGTAGTCGTGAAGGTTGAACCTATAAAACTTATAAATATCTAGATTCTAGATTATGTAGTGTTACATTATTATTCTTATTATTATTGTTATCATAAAAGACAGATAAGTTTGAAAAACTAGTCTAACTTTGTGGTTTGACTGATTAGAACTATGAATTTTGGTATAACTACGATTTCTTTTATTTTAGCTTAAATAATTTTACATCAAAGTGTTGTAAATATATCCTCTAAGCTTGTATTAGATCCTGAAGCACTTTACCCATATAAAATAACTTCTAATGCGAAAAACTGCTTCCCAAAAGCAACCACCGGGTGGACATACCCTGGCGACCTGAACCGCCAAAATGGGTAGCAAAATAAAGTCAACAAGCCAACGCCGCTCGACCTGGAGACGTGAAAAGCAAACGCGGGCAAATGCCATTTGTCCTACAAGCGTTACTGAAAAGCATTTTCAGCATTCGGCGGTGCGTCTGCATTTGCGGCTGCGGCTGCCACTGTGGCAGACACTTAACTTCAATTGAAATCAGTCAATTGGAATCAATGAGTCCATTTCGTCTGTTTCCCAACACCGTAAAATGCACGGGGCCAAGGTATTGAAACAAACAAAGGGCCGAAGATATATGTACATATACTCGTACTCGTATTTGATGTGAGAATACCTTTCTGAATGCAAGCCGAGCCTCGGCTTCATGCGCCTTTTTAAGTGCTCAAGTGTTTTGGCCAACGAAATGGGCGGAAAAAGCTTTCCCAGGAAATTATCCGAATAGGATATGCAGGATGGGAGGAGGAGGAAATACTTGAGCAGCTGCAAGTGTCTCCCGTTCCCATTCCCACACTCGAATTCGGACGCAAAGTCATTTCCTTGCACAACCACAATTGTTTTGCCTAAGAAAATATTATCCTCAAATTACAAACACACAAAGAAATATTTGCATTGGCTTGCATAATATTTTTGAGCTTCCCTTCGATAGGGGATGCATTCTGGTATAAAATACTAACATCTATGCGGTTGGAAAGGCTTTTTAAGAGGCTATATAGTCCAATTGAAGCTCTTATAAAATGGGTTAGGTTTTAAACAATATAATTCAGATTTTTCCTTGTGTAGTTAGCTCCTGTCCATCTGCCAGATTTGGACAATTGCCAATCCTCGAGGTGTAGGCTTACGGATGATCCCTTGACCTTTTCTGGCTGCAGATGTGTCCTAGATAAATGTTGGAAAACATTGGGCAACTCGATAAAGGACAAGCAGCTAACATAGTTGCCATTTTTGGCATAATCCTCCGAGTGGTGGGAGTGAGTGATCCCCTAAATGGGAATCGGAGGTTAAGTAACCGACTCAAGGCGGTTGCAAAAAGTAGATAATCCAGCGAATCGATTGTTGTCTAATAGGGAAAATCTTTTATAGAAAAGTAGATCATCAGAGCCTCAAGTATTGGGTACAGGTTTGACAAAGAATAAAGAGAGGTATAGCATTTTCTTATGGGTTGATAGCACAAGAGCTACAATAGAAGGATTATGATACATTTTTATAACCGTTTCTTAAAAAAATAAGGGTATATTGAATTCGTACGATTGTTAGAGGGAAAATTAAGCTTTTCCGACCTCATAAGGTAAATATTTTGAAGACTATAATAGCCAGAGAAAAACTAATTGCATATTCACAATTTTGTGATACCAGTTCGGCAAAAGTTTGTTTCAAAAATCGGCTACCACCTCCGATACCCCCGCAAACCCCGGAATTCTGTGGCGTCCACAATTTTAACTCTAGAGGCACTAAATTTGGATAGTATATTGGTAGGGCTAATATCTATCTGTGTTGCGAAAATCAGCTGGTTTCGCTAACTTCTGTCTGCGCAACTGACAAAAATGTGTTGCGCCCACAAGCCTATCCATAGAAATATGCCACGCAATGTTTATCCAACTTAGGTGGAAACTAAGAACCCGGTATTTCTCGTCGAGACACTCGACAATAATCGTTCTACTTGTTTAAAATATGGCACTCCAATGCATTATATCTCAAGGCTTATCACATTGACAATTACCAGTAATTGATGTTCTACAATCGCCGCCACCACAATCTCGATTTAACAGAGCACATTCCAATTTCGAACACCTAAACACGATTAAAGCCAGAGAGACGGCGGGGGCTTAAACACCAAGTCACGCCCTCAAAAGCGACCACACCCCCTCTGAAAAGCAGCTCGGCAACATAATGAGAAAAAACAACAGAAATTCCAAGATAAAACCACATAAAAAGCGGCGGCAGCCGCCAAAGTCATGAATTACAATGCTTAAAATCGCTCATTAGGAACTAAAATTTGTAAACTCAATGCGATAAAGATCCGATGCAAAACATTCACCAATGGGAGACAGTCGGACATGGCTATGGCGGCCACAATACAATGGGGGCCACGGTGTTACGGGTAAAAACACCTAGAGGTATGGACGGCAAAGAAAGAGCGTGTGGAAATAATTTGGTTACAATTAAATAACAAAAGAATTTGTTTGGCAACTCGTGTGCGCTTTTTGGCCAACAGCGTGTGTATGGCCCATTGTGGCCACCTGCAATCGGCGGCAGTACAAAGTACTACCAACACAGCACACACATTTCCAGCCATTTCCAATTCCATTGTCCAATTGTTCGGGCTCAGCTTCAGCTGTCCCGCTCCAGATTAAGCTGCGACTATAATTAAGAGCGGAACGGGTCGGCGCGGGGTCGGAGAGGGGTCAGCCCGACAGCCGAAAGTTCAAAGGATGGGGGCATGCGGCATCGGCGGGGGCACGAACCGGGCAGGGCAACTGTTTACCATAACAATGAGGCGGCTGCAGGGAAAACACCTTTGCATGCACCGCGAGAAAATCTTAGAACCAAGATGAAGGAGTTTTAAGGACACCAGTTGCTGAGAAATCCCTTGACGAAAATATTCCCTACATCCCATAAAAATTGTGCTAGATATTAACCAAAATATTCCCTATATCCAAATGCTATTGTTGTTTAAAGCCCTACAATAAAAATTTAAACATTTTGTGAGTCCACAACCTTTAACGTATATGATACAAGTTAAAATATTTTATAACCCGAGTAATTGTGACCGTTTTTCTTATCCATATTTAGTGCCAATGATATTTCTATATATTCTAATTTCCAGTTGATATTTCATACTCTTTTAACAATGATATTATAAATAATTCTGTGTAAATGTGATCATGTTGTCTGTAATATTCTCAGTTTCTGAAAGGATATGGAACCAATCTTCAGACATTTTCTCCAGTGCTCTGGCAACGACAACAAAACACTTTTGTCGCTGGCCTGGTCAGGTGTTAATGCCTGTGTTTATGGCCCAAAGTGAATAGGAGAGCCAAGACTCTCAATATTCATACAACTTTCATGGGGTGTGCAATTATCGTCATTAGTCGACCCCCCTCCCGGTGGCAGCTGTCCCCTTGGCCCCGCATTGTTCCTCTGACGTTTGCCGCTTTAGTTGCGGCTTGTTGTGTATCGATGTTGCATGCTATAATTTCGAAAATAATAAAATGATTTCTTCATGCCAGTCACACAGTTGCGAGCGCACACATCATAATCATAATCCACATCAGCCGAAGGCATTAACAGCGTCATCGTCGTCGTCGTCCCCCTGTCCCTGTCCCAGTGATGATGATTACGCCGATGATCATCGGTCTCGCCTCATCCAATTATTACAGTTTAGCCATGCCACAAGTCAAACAAAAGATCCCAGGCTGTCGGGGCGACGTCAGTGAAGCGCAACTGCGATGCGATGCAAGTTCTTGCTTTTTGTCCGTGGTCTCTTTGAATTTTCAGTTTTTTGGGGTTCACTGGGTTGACGTGCCTTGGTTTTCAATGCTCGAGGGTTCTGCTGAAGTGTTAATGAGTGGGTTTTGGATAGGAGAGGGATTATACAATTTGGGAACTTAGTTTGTCCGCATAATTGTCCGCTTACAAGAGTTTTTCTTCAAATGTTCTATAATTTGAAAGTTAAAGAATGTGCAATTCTATGATATTAAGAATCAGTCCATAAACAATTCCATGATGCATCACTTATTGGGATCATATAACTAGAGAATTCCATTAATCATATAACTACCCACTTTATTTAAATTACAACACTCCATAAACAATCAATTGCTGGGATCACAGATCTTGGAAATTTGGTATAGCTTGCCATACTTCAGTCAGTAGTCCCCATAAAAGTGAGTATATTTCCACAATTGTTCCGTAATTTGAGAGTTAAAGAATGTGCAGTTCTAGGCTATTACCGCCCACTCAATTTGAATTGCAACACTCCTGGAACCGTCAACTCTGTCCCGTCTAATGGGCTAATAAACGCGACAGAGTGTTACAGAATTACAGACACCCCCACGATCAACTGAGAACTGGCGCCACATTCAATCTAAATCAGAGTTAGTGCATTTCTCGCCTCTGAAAGTTTCTTGAACTTGTGCCCCTTCGGGCAGCATCTCTGATACACTTGTACGAGTTAATTGAGTCAACTGGCGACTGTGACATCATGTGATAGTGTAGCAAGTTGGATAATAATTCCCTCGAAATGTTTACACAGACAATAATCCGTCGCGTAAGGCGAATAAATTGAAAGAAATGTGCAAATCGTCTGGGGGCCTCCTCCTCGTCGTACTCCTCGAAGCGAAAAGAAGATTTACGTGGAAAAGAGACACAAACAAATAAATTTACTTTGATTGAATAATGGGCCCATAATTGGCAACTTGAATGGAATTGAGTAGCAGGCAAAACGCAGTTGAAAACGCTAACAACAAATGCAGGCAGCCAGTCCAAAGGAGCACATACGAGTACGAGTACGAGTACTCGTACCCGCAAAGTACAACATAGTACTACTTGTATATACTATATTAACTAAGTGAATTGGATAATCTCATTCTGATTCCGCAACACGGAATTTGTTGAGTCAACAACTGGGCACAGCGACTGTGCGGGATCTTCTTGTCTAAGATTTCGACTAAATTGAAATGTGCAACTGGGAAATGTCAGCCGGCAATTGTCGGCTAGATGGATGCGAATATCGCGCATACGCCCCGTGAGGCGCACAGTTGCACAATTGCCAATTACCAATGGCAGTTTATTAACCCCAAAAGCCTTTGCCCGATGAATCACTGCAAAATACCCGCCGTAATGGGAGTGAGCAAGTGAATTGGCCCGAACGATCGAAAGGCAGTCAAGGTGCGCCAGACATCGACTAAGAAAAATGAGTGGTTATTAAAAGACTGGCATCGCTTCGCAAAGAGCTTCGTACGTGTTAACATGGCCTAATAAATGCAAATAGAAAACTAAAAGGCTCACGGCGCCATGAAAACTCTGCAGTGAGAGAAATTACGGAGGGATTTTCATGCAACCTAAAGAAACAAATGGTATTTTAGGTTTGTGCAAATGTCACGCTCCTTATTGGAGTTATTTCTTCCACAATAACTCCAAAATGGTAGTAGCTAGGGACATAATTCTTTTTGTTTTACGTGTGTTTAGGATATATTCAGAATATTTTTATATTGAATAATAGTCACGCCTCTTTTCGCTTTTAAAATTTTTAAAGAACTACATTTTCTCCTGCATATTTGTTTATATCTCCAAAATGGTTAGAGCAAGAGACTGCGAAGCTCTTTCTGCTGACTGTTAGAAATTTAAATTTGTAGCCAAGTGGCAAGTTTTATAAGTATCTGACAGTAAATAATGATGATACGGCCTTTGCCAGTGTCAATGTCTGGTCGATAAATCTCGACTACAGCGTTTCTACTTGTTTTCTTCGCGGTACTCCAAATTATTTTCACAATAGAATTCAATTTGTTCAAGCAATAGTGCTTTAATTTCGTATTATTCAGGTAGGTATATATTAAGAAATGTAAACAGATAATTTGTAATTGATATTTATAAATGCATGGGCCTTGAAAAATTAATTTTCTTTAAGTGAATTACGTGGAAGCATTTTTGAGTTAAAAGGAAAGTTATTCCGGCTGATCAAAATAGTTTCCAGTCAAAAAATCATAAAAATTGAATTGAAATTTTATGATAAATTATACAAATTTCTCAAAAAATGTATTGTGTATTTAATGCTCCCGGTTTTATGGCATGTACCCGGTTTTATGGCATGTACTCTGTAAAACAATCGACCAGACTCCCTCCCTGCTTTCGGATGGCGTGCGTGGGACATGCGCCAAAGTTTCATTTGATTTGACACTTGGCAGTGGCTTTTAGCGCTACTTTTACAGCACCAATGCCACTGGTCACTGGCCACTGGCCACATGCCCGCATAAGCATATTCATATAGTATAATTCACCTATACTTGTATGTATATGCAGCAAGCAGGCAGGCAGGCAGGCCTGTCGGTTATTAAGGACTTCCTGTTTGTACGATTGTCGACAAGTTTGTCGCGACAACAGATTCATTTAGCGGCTGCTGCAGTTCAATTTAACACCCGCCGACACTCGAACACATTCCCGAATCTCCCCCGCGGATTATAATTAATTTTTGCGGCCAGTCGTCTCAGCGTTTTTCTTTGCAATTTTTATTTCAATAGAATTTTAATTGGTTTTTGCTCTCATCGCTCGTCGCTCATCGCTCGGTGTCTAAATATACAATAATATATACTATGTACTATATAAATTAAATAGTGCTTAGTTCTTTGCCTGCAGCGCTTAAGTATCGGTAATCGTTAATCGTTAATCGTTAAATTATTACATACATATACCGTGGATATGTGACAACAAGTTTACCAACTCTGAAACTCTTTTTTTTCGGGGGAAAAGTCTTTGCAAAGATATCAGTTTTTCCGATTGGTTTTTAATCAAATAAGCAACAAACTACAAGTGGATGCATAAAGTTGAAAATCCTGACCCTTTAGAATTTGCAAAAATTTCCATTGAATTCGATTGGCACCGAATATTGTCCCCTATGAGCTTCCAGTAAAATTCTTCTATTTACAAGCGTCTAGCGCCTCAGTCGCGGCTATATCTATGTACAGTGCATACTCGTTACAAGCTACTACAGAGCCCTCAGCCCCGATGCGAATCCCTGGGGACAGCTTCAGCTGTTCCGCGAGACAACGGTGACGGGCTTGATGAGAGCCTGCGGCGAGGGTCCCGGGGAATCCGCTCCTCCACCATGAAGGTGGCTACCGGGTGAGGTGGGTGGCGCCGGGCCCAGGTGGCCACCCAAATGGGGTGGGCCACCGGGTGGCGGAGGCGGTGCTCCCGCCGAGGCGGCCACCACCGAGAGCTGCCTTTGATGCGCCGCCAAGGCTGCGGCTGCCGCATGTTGATGCAACAGCTGCTGGTACTGCAATCGCTGGTAGATTTCGCTGCTCGTGGGAGGCGCCACAAAGGGCGGTGGTCCCGGTGGCGGGCCCTGTGGGGGCGGAGGTCCTGGCAGGCCAGCCAGCGCCGGGTGACCAGGTCCGGCCTTGGGCGCAAAGGGATTGTAGCGCTGGTACATGCTGGCCAGCAAGCTGGGCGCCGCCGGGGGATAGGTCAGAAACTGACCGAACTGCGGATAGGCCGCCAGGCTGGGAAACATGGGTCCAATCAGGGATCGCTTGAAGGCCGCCAATCGGGAGCGCGAGGCTGCCGTGGTCCTCCTCCTCAGCTTGCCGGTGGAGCCGCCGATGAAGACATCCTCCGCCGAGGGATCCAACATCCAGTAGTTGCCCTTCCCGGGATCGTCGTAGTGCCGGGGCACCTTCACAAAGCACTTGTTGAGGCTCAGATTGTGGCGTATGGAATTCTGCCAGCCCTGCTTGTTGTCCCGGTAGTACGGATGATTCGTCATGATGTACTCGTAGATGCCGTTCAGGGTGAGCCGCTTCTCGGAGCTCTGGCGGATGGCCATCATGATCAGGGCATTGTAGCTGTACGGCGGCTTCTCGTTGCCCTTCTTGTCCTTGATGGGCTTGCCGTCCCCCGACTTGTTCTCCGCATCCCCGTCCGTGGTCTCCCCATCTCCATCTCCCTCCGGATCGCCATCGCACTCGATGTCCTCCTCGACGTCCTCCTCGTCCACTTCCTCGGCATCGCTGTCGCGGTGATTGGCCACCGGCGCCGGGGACATGGAGGTGACATCCAGATCCGATTCGGGATCGCTCTCCGGCTCCTGATCCTCACTCCCCCAGGGCGGTGTGATTTGGTTGTGATTGTTGGTGCTGTTGTTATTGTTACTGTGGTTCAGCGGGAACTTGGCGGGCGAGGGGGAGCGCTCCTCGTCCTCGTCGTCGTCGCGGTGCTCGAGGGTCTCCGGCAGGATGGCATTGATGGAGAAGCTGGACTTGAGGTGCGGTGTGCGGGCCATTTTCATGAGATTGGTGAGATTCAGGCCGACCGGCTGATGGGCGGCGGGCGGCAGGGTCAGTGGGTGGTGGTGCAGATGGCTCTGTAGATGGTGCGGCAGATGATGGGCACTGTGGGCACTGATCTCGCTGGGCGGCAGACCATCAACGATCTTCACCATGTTGGCCAGCTGATTCAAAGGCTCCACATTGCCGGCCAACTCTCGTTTGTCTCGAAACAGTTTGTGCTGGGCAGGTTCAGTCGGCACTCAATGGCATTATAGCATAACACCAATTTTTAATGCACTTGCAACAATTCCAATTGACCGGGTTTTGACGTTTTACCGACGCGGTTGCACGAACGATCTACGATTCCGAAATCTCGGCTGTGATCTCTCTCACGTCCGCTGCTCTGGGGCTTTCAGTGTAGACTAAAGACGTGAGTTCCCGGCATGCTGTTCCCTGTAGCGCTCGGCGTTCCGGTTTTCGACCGGCGCGAGGCATTTGCCGGGGGTAGCAGCCGGTCGGACCAATCAGCGTTGTGGAACCCAAAACGCGCACTCACTCGCTTTCCCGCTCTCGGATTTATTTTTCCCACTCCCTGCTAATTGCCGTTGACATGAAAAACACGGAAAACGCCGACGCTGCACACATGTACACATACCCGTACATATGTATGTGAGTATACCTCTTGGAAGTACGTGTACAACCCGTGAGTGGGTCACCCTTTCCGGCTCGTTGTGGGTTGCATTTTGATACGCTGGGTACACTCTTTTAATTCTTTTTTTTTTCCCCCGACCAGGCAGCTGCTTTTGCTTTTGGTTGTTGGTGTTAATGTGTTTCTTGTTTTTGTACACAGTTGCCATTATTAATTGTGTGGCAGTGCTTTGTGTTGTTGTTATCGTTTCAGTTGCCGTTTGCCCCCGTTAATTTTTCGGCGAGTTTGCAAACTTATGGACGCGGTGTGAACGGGGGTTGATCGGGCGGATTCGGACTGGGATTGTATATTTTTATAGCCCAGGAAAAACACTAAGATCATTTGCTACATCCCCGAGATTACTGAAAGCCGGGAAAGGCCATAATCATTTCCGCAAGGGATTGCCATTGCTTAGGTGTATAGCTTGGTCCGTTAGTACATAAAAAGTTAAATAGCTTTGTCCGTTAGCGGATAAAAGTCAAAAAAGAGTAATGATCTCTGCCTAAATACCAGAAATTTGGCATTTCATATTTTGGGAAACTCTATAACAATTTAAAACATATAGATCACAAGATTATTGGGAGCCGGGATAAGCCACAATCATTTCCGCAAGGGATTGTAGTTTAGTTTTGTCCGTTAGTGTTTAATAAGTTAAAAATAGGTAATAATCTTTATCCAAATAGCAGAAATTTGGTATTTCATATTTTAAGAAGTTTTGGGTTTCTATTTAAAGCTATAAACAAATAATAACATATCTAGATCACAAGATTAAAGCAGGAAAAGTTATAATAATTTCCTCAAGGAATTGTATAGCTTGATTTTGTCTGCTGGTAGATTAAAGTGGAAAACGGGTAATGATCTCTACCTAAATGCCAGAAAATTTGTATTTGAAGGCTTAAGAACTTATAGTATTTAATATGTTATACAATTTTATAAAGATTTCAGGATCACGAGATTATGGGGAGTTGTGAAAAGCCATAATCATTTACGCAAAGGATGTATCTTTTGATTTTATCCAATTCTAATGCATTGTTATAAAATGGAACCCAGAAATTTGGAATTTTCAATTTTAAAAAATTGTGGTACCCAATTTAATAGAATATTATTAAATAATTAATCCCCAAGCTCTAGGTAGTTCCGTTTAAAATCAAAGATTATAAAGAGCTTTGAAAATCAATAAATAGTTGTTTATTTTTAAACTAAATTATCAAAATTACCTTAGAAAATACCCAATTGATTTTTGCCTTCCCATTACAAGCTAATAATATCTAAAATTTCCGCGAAATCGAATGTTTGTCAAAGACAAAAGACTGGCAAGAGTTTCACGCTGCAATTGCAGTCGAAAACTTGGTGGTAAATCAAAAACGGCTGACCATTAAATGTAATTTAGAGCAATCAATTTCCCAATGCATTTTCCAGAACAACTGCAAAAGCAGGAGAGGCAGAAGCAGCAGCTGCTGGCATTCGCATGAGCCACAAAATATGAAATACAAAACAGAAAACACAAAACACAAAACACATGCCACATGGCATGCAACAATGGCCCAATAGATACTTTTACATGCTGGCCACTCCCGGGCCTCAAAATCGAAATCATTCCTGCAATCATAATAATTGTTTTCACAAATTGGGGGCGTGCACTCGGCGGCCGATTGGATCCCACAAGCGAGCGTGTGTGCAGGTGAGGAAAACCCGTTTTACCTGAGCGAAAAAACGAAAATAAAAAAAAGGCAGCCGAAGCAGCCAAGACGAAGACGCCATGTTTGAGGTGGTATCTGTATCTGCGCGCTGCCTGCGAGTGTATCTCTGTATCTGTATCTGTTTCTTGGTGTGGCCACAACTTATTGGACGCCCCAGTGGAGACATGCGCTCTGCCACTCTCCCGGGTGGAGAGTTGCCCCCCCCCTTTTCCCCTCCCCCTCCCTCCTCTTTGGGGGGACACCACAAAATGGCGCCAGCTCTGTAATTATTTCCCCCCACAACAAATTTCAATTGATTTTATTGCTTTTGCTTGTTGTTTCTGCAGCCCCATTGTTTGTCCGGTATTTCAATTAAATTATTTATCATTGTATTTTGTTGGGTAATTGTTTTGGTGGCTTTGCATAAAAAACTTCGAGAGCCCGCAACCGGGCGGTGGAGAATGTCAGAACTAAACGTTTGTGCGGTAATAACAGTACATAATAAAATGGTAATTGCCGGTTGCCCTCAAATAAATAATTGAGATGTCCAGCCGACACGGAAGACACTTTGGATTCCTTCCCCTACATTATTAATTATGTTATTAGGATATGCAATGAATACTGTGAAATTGCCATGAATAATCAAGGGGCTGTCAGTTTTCTTTGATAGCTTCAAACTTCTTCAAAGATATCCTATAGAGTTTTTCGTGATGGGTGGCCCCGAATGTTTTAGTTGCAAGTACGGAATTTGTTTTTAACTGAGCTCGGCGATCAATCAAACAACTTGAAGTTGATTACCGAAAATAAACACAAACAAGGCTAAACATTTCGGTGATTCATCTCGCCGGCTTAAAAAAATTTCAGAAGCAAATCCGAAATTCGAAAAATATTCAAAACAAACAAACCGGCCGTCGCTTAGAACTCCCCGACAATCGGGAGTCCGGAAACTACGGCCCCTAATTACCCCGGACAAACAAAAATGTGCCGAAAAAAAACCAACTTGTCATTGATTAAAATGCCGGCGAAAGGATGTCGCCGGCAAAGGGATTTATGGTAGGTTTCGGGGATTCATTCGAATGCGGGATTGGAGATCCGCGAGGGGCGAGAGCACTTTACTAATCAGCCAGATTTATAGCAGGCATTTAGCTTTGTTCCAGGCCGAGGTTTTCGATATTTTTGCCGAAACGGAGATTCGCGAGGAGCGCTCAACCCTTTAGGGACGCTCGGGAGTGCTCAACCCGTTCGCTCGATCGTCCGTTTGGCCGTAAACTGGCCGCGCCCCCTCGCCAAGGCATGTCCTTCCGGGTATATGCCGTATTTTGATAAACTCAATGGCAGTTTAACCGCAGGATTAGCTTGTTTGTCCAACGGATCAGCGCGGGACATGCAAACAAGAGGTCCCTGATCCGGTCCCCTACCTGAGCAGTGGGTGTGGGAGTGTGCGTGCAAGGATCGAGAGGATCCGAGGATCTGAAGGGGTTAAGGAAGGATGCGCGACGCGTACCTATCGCTTCCGTTGTTTATATGGTCTGTTTACATGCGCACACAGTAGTCGGCGGCAGTGGGAATCCTTGAATGTCCTACCTACCTCGCCCATCTCCTACCGCCCACCTCTCGGCTACCGTTTCGAAAGAGTTAAGCAAGGATTATATTAGATCCTGCTTCCAGAACGGCCCAAGCTTAGCGCGTATTAATCTCATTTCGTGGACCTCAAGCTGTGAGTGCGTGTCTCCCGCTCCTGGCTCCTGTTCCTGCCCGGTATACTGCTCGGTATCGGTATCCTGCATCCTGTACCCCGTGCCCTGCTCCTGGTTCTTCCCGCTCCTGGTCCTTGCGCGCCTCCCTCTGCCCTAATCGCCGTCGCTTAGCCATGCAAATATTTTCTATTTCGGATTTGTCTCGATTAAAGCAAATGCCAAAGGGTTGTGGGTTGTCGGTTGAGGGTTAAGCGTTAACCCTCACGCACTCGAACACTCGCCGAATCTCCGGCCCGCTGACATTTGATTTTGTAAGTGCACTGGGCAGATACTTCCTTTAGTTATTAAATGTTAAACCATGTTAAACTTTGTAAACCTTATAATTCAAAGAATAATAAAAGCCTAATGTAATTAGAGTTTAATTTAATTTACCAGAAAAGTAAAACACCAAAGAACTATACAACATTGTAAGCATGAAGTTCGATTCGATAATTATTTTTAATCAATATTTATCAATCACATCAAAGCTGTTTCGAATTTCAGAACATATTTCTAGTTCCCTGGGTATACAATTTTTAGCTCGCTCTGCTCAGTCCAACGCATTTTCCGGGGGAGGACAGCAGTTTCCTCCGGCCCAATGGGAATGCGAAGGGGGGGGAACCTGACAAATTGGCCAAATTTGGCGAGTAACACGTCACCGAGTCCTTTGGACAGTCCCAGATTCGGACACACTTGTTACGTTTGTTGTTGTTGCTGTTATATCGTTGTGCTTCGTTTTGCAAATAAACAGCCAAATGAGTGTCCTAGAGGTTGCCACGAGTACAACGAAGGGTAAAAATCGGGCAGGAGTGAAGTAATGGACATTTTGGACCCCGCAAAATCTCAACATCCGAAACAGTATCGGGTTGATGAGCCGGAAACAGGGATTCCGGATTTTCTGGATCAGAATTTGGCAAACTTTCGACTGCAGGGGTTGGTTGACAAGAGCGCTGTGTTCAAAAGGAAACTTCAAGGAGATTATCGCTGGAAGATCATCAACCATATGGTAGGACGGAATTTATAATTAGTTCTTATAATCAGTGTGGTATTTATAAGAGGACAATTGGTGGCAGATTGCAAATTTGTTGTATTTTAAATATTCAATATTAATTGCAAGGCATTCTAGCAGTCGCTAAGCGTCGCAAAAAAAAGCTCACCCCGTTTTTCCCAAGGGCAAACACTTGATAATTGTTGACAATGTGTTATAAACTGATTTTCACGCTGTTAACGAAATAAAAAATGAGAAACACTGCCAAAACTCACGCAGGGCCGGCAACAACAACAAATATGGAATCATTAACAACCCACAATGCTGACGGGAGTCGAGGCAACAACAAAAACATTGAGGAAAGCAGCAGCAGCAACAGCAGCAGCAACGTGAACGCGACACTCGTCAGCAACATCGTTAAGGGGCAACACCAGCAGCCACATCACCAGCTTTACACGGCAAGAAATGCAATTAAAATTAAAGGGTTTTATAAGAATATATCTTGGATAAGTGGGGCTAACAACCTCTGAGTATATGCATTTAATTTTAGCACTTTGCTTAGCAAATATAGGCAGGAGATAATCAATTCTAGAATAAATCGTACTGAGAAGTATTGTATCTAATACTTGGTATAGAACTAATACAGTAGTAGAACGATTTTAAGACATCGGAGCTAGACTTCTGCATGAATGTACTCATTTGTAGTATGACAGATCTGTACAGTAGTGTAGTGTTCTTAAAAATCCAGCACTCAATTTTTACTGTACCTTATACTCTATAGGCTAGAAGAAAATGGCGCAAAAAATATACTCTGATGAAAAAACGTGTGCGCAAACTAGAATGAGTGATTCATTTGTCGTTTTGGATGCACTTATGCAGAGCTAACATTTTATAGAAATATTAACATATTGTTATAATTTATTATTTCATTTTATTAAAGGTTGGGGAATTTGGATGATTTGGATCACTAAAAGATTTGTAAAAAAATTACGAGGTACATTAATTAGTCAAAAATTCTAAATCTGTCCAAGTAAATGCTTAAAAATCATATAAGACAAAGTAAATTATATCTTAAAATTGTAATAAATAAAAAAGAATGCTTGAATTTATTATTAATATTTTTTTTATTGTAATTTCCATAAATTGCTGACTGTGTATCAACTTTGATGAGGCGGTGGCAGTGGCAGTGGCAGCAACCGCTTAGATGTCATCGTTAGTGCTGGCGGAATGGTCAAAGCCGGAGGGGGGTGGCAAGTGTGTCGAGTTAGCGTGGGATGAGAGGGAAGGGGGGTGTGTGTGTGTGCCAGCGGGCGAGGGGCAAAGTCGCGTGTGCCACGCGAGGGTGGCAAAAGGGGACCCCACCCCGAAATGCAACGCAGCTTGGTGTGGCATGGTGCGAGCGCTGTGGTGTGTGCCCTGTGATGTGTGTTAATGAACTGCGCAACAATTAACGCCAGCAACAACAACCGTCAACAAACGGTCCCAAAAAAAAACACGTAGCCGAAGAGGGAAATGCCCTAAAAAAGTTACCCCAAACCATGTCATAAACTTGATAAATACGGGTATAAAAATGATTGAAAATCACGAAGATTTCTCATGAGTTCTCCTGCATTATTTAACCAATAATCAATTAGTTGACCATTTGTAAGGAATTTCCCAAACTATTGATTTCCCTAACCATACTCTCACAAAGGGCATTCGAGGTCTGGAACTTGTGGCCCAAAAACTTGCGGGTACTTTTGCGGATTTATTGCCACACAAGATCCCGTGGTCAGAGGAGTCATAGAAACATGCTGGTGCTTCCTTCGGTGCATCGGTCAGTCCGGCTCACAATGGGTTATAGAGTGCCCGGAACGATCGACTTCTGGGGAAGCGCAGAGCCCTGCTCTGATCTAAATCAATTTAATTGAGGTCCGAGCGGTGGCCCTTGGCCCGGCTTAATTTGTTGATTGTGCGATGAGTTGTTGTCTTCTTCATTGGCCTTTTGCTGGCTTGGGTATCAGTGTGAAATCTGAGGCAGAACGAGTGAAAGATTCTGTGGGTTGGAGGTACACAAAAGTCGGGGTAAGCCACTAATTAAGCGGCTGTCGGAAATTTGATTGAAACTATAAAAACAGGAACCACAAGCACCCAAAATAGAATCTTTGGAAGTTCCTTCATGTGTGAAATTGCCAAGCCAAACTTAATAACTTATTTAAAGTAGAATTCTGGGTATCCAAAAGCACTAAACTCATAAATTTGCTTGTATTTTTTGTTCAAGATTTTCCCCCAAGCACCCTCAGTGTGGGGTCACTTCCGTTTTAACTTTTCAAGACCCCCTCAATCGCATTTTACAAGCCAATTGCGCCGCTCAAGTAACAGAATTGAAAAGTTCAGATGCCAACTTATCATGCAAGCTGTCTTTCCTCCGCCTCGCCTCAGACTTGACTCTTTCCTCAAGGCTTTCCGACCTAAACCCAGGACGGAGTGAACTCACTTCCGCCCGGTCCACATGTGCGGGGATGTCTTGCACACACCACACTCTGTGGGGCAAACAAACAAATGTTAACTGGACGGGTCGAGTGTTCAAGTGCAATTCGTAATTACTCATTCATAATTCCAGCTTAATTGTGAGTGCAGGGGTATGGGTATGGGTATGGGTATGGGTACAATTGAAGAGAACTACGCATCGCGTACTAGGCCCATTCATGCATTTATTCATTTATTGGCGGCGTAAATTAACTTAATTGAAATTCGGGTCAACAGAGAGGCCAAGTTAACGAAAGAAACTAATTAAGGAGCGAGCGAGAACTGCCCAAGCCCACTGCCCACATTTGTCGCTTAAATATTTTCAAATGTTTTCCCCGCTTTTTCCGTTTGTATTGCCATTATTTGATTATTGCTGCGCACACACTCGACTCGCCGCCGCGGCCCCTGGGTTAACAATTATTTTATTAATAAATATTTGAATGCTCCGCTGCCACTGCTGCTGCTGCTGCCCTCATCTGAACCCATCAAAGTCCGTCCCGTCCCGGTCCGGCCCGGTTCGGCCACATCAGTTTCAATTAAAAACACATTTTGTGGTCACTGTGGGTTCGCCATGGGTTTTGGGTTTGATTCGCGTTATTATTCCTAGGTGACACACCCGAGCCTTGCGGGGCTTCCACAAAATCCGCCGATGTGGGCATATTTGTCACAGAAAATCGATAATGTCAATGGGTTTTGCCTGGCAACTTGGCAGGGCCAGTGATTTGCTTAGTGTCAACTAACTGGGCCAATCAATTACCAATAAATCGCCGAGGAAAACCAGCGACAGGTGCCAGAAGTTCCATGGCAGTACGATTAACACCACCACTTCTAATTTCTTTTATGCTCGACCAATACAAGTGATCCCCTGAGAAAACCCCGAGAAAAAAGCATCGCTGATGCTAAGCCAACCAAGGATATGTATAAAATATTTATGAAACACATCTCGGCACATCTCTCGGCACAGGTCGGACTAAGCCGAGGGGTTTGAACCATTAGAGGGCAGAAGGAGCAACCAGGAGCAGGCTAAATGCACAAAAAGTGTAACAAACGGCACACGCACAACGCAGGAGGAGATCTCGAGGAGATCCTCGGCCAGGGCATGCTGGGTAATCAGGTCTCGGCATCTGCCCCGGGGCTCGGCAAACATGTATTTGCTACATATTTTGTGTGCGAGACCCACAAGGTTGCTCTTTCGACATCGTAATCCGTGCACTTAACCCGGGTAATAAGATAAGTAAGGCAGATCCCGGGATCGCTTGCTTCTGCTTGTTATCTTTGCAAATTGCAATGTCGAGCACTTAAGCCAATAGAGAAGGAAACTGGTTAAGACCACCGCACATTCGTCTACCCATTCCCGTATCCATATCCATTTCCTTTTGCCCGAGCGCGTGCTACTCAGCTATTCTACTACTGTTTCCATTTTACTGTTTCCATTTTCCATTTTCCCGCAAATCCCGATCCCGATCCCGATGCCGATGCCCAATTCTATTCTAAAGTGATACAGTTATTGAAAAACCTTAGGCCTTCGGACTGATTTAGCGACTTAGAGCTTAGGGAGCCCTAGTCCCGGGGCTTAGGTAAGTGGATTTCTGAATTCAATCCGAATGCAGGGCACACGGAATGTGTTAAGTATATAATGCGCTCATCCGATCTATTTCAATAACAAACCGAACGCAAAACCAAACTTAAGCTGGGCAACCCAATAAAACAATGCCATCGGTTAAATTGTTCTATTTGCCCGATCTGCGGATTGTCTCGAAGAGTTTTCCAGTATCTGCATCTCAGAGATGCGGATACTCCATGCAGCATGCAAAATATTTGAATCGAAGGCTTAAGGCGTGTGGGCCAAAACCGATTTAACTCTTGCACAGCCTAAGCTGAGCATAAGCCCCAAATATGTACATACATGGGATATCGCATATCGGAGAAAATCGTTTGTTTTACGGGTTTTGAAAACGAGCAAAAGGTTGAGCATTCATATTTATACCATGTAGGAGCTATAGACATAATTCTTCTCGCTTTAAGTGCATTGAATGCATGCGCAAAATAACCCCCTATCCGTAATGTCTAAATCTCAGAAATGGTTAGAACAAGAGATACAAATCCTTTTGCTTAGAGCCAACAATTATAATATCTAGCCACGCGCCAAGTTTTATAAAGATCGGACAATAAATAATGAAGATATACGGCCAACAAATATGTTCACCGTATTTTCAAAGTGTCTATGCTGAATGACGTCTACCTTAATTTGGGGTTAAAATATCTAAACGCTAAAACTAAATGATTATGAAAATAGGTCCCATGGAGGGGCTGGATCCTGGAAAGCATTTAATCTGTAGCTGAAAACATCGAAAATCTCATAAATCTAATGCCAACTGTGACATAACTCCGACTTGCAATTGCAAAGCCTATTGATGACTTAACCTGCTCCGAGCTGGATCAATAGATGGCTGAATAAAATATTGCACAACTTTCTAGCTCTAGCCCCCTCTCCGGCCTGACACCTTATAAAACTGCTAGCTAATCGCTTCAGTAACATGATTTACCAACAACACATACACAATAATTTACAATTATTCACAGCGGAGGGGAAAACAGACTCACAAAATATGATAATTGCTACCGATCGTTCGAATCGAAAGAGACCCCAAATAGCCGGGAAAGAGACGGAAGAGCGCCGAGAAAGAGGCAGGAGATTAATCTAGTAACGATGATATTAATTATCATTTCGTTTACAAATCGCTTTTGGGGGAAACACAAAAGGAGAGACGGGCGGACAAAGCGCACTATTTACGATATGGTCGAGGCTTGTTATTCGATTTTCCAAACGCAAAGGAGTAGGCCGTAGGCCGGGGTGAAAACTTGTTGATGCTGATGATGCTCCCTTTTTCTCACATCTTTCCTCCGCAGCCCAGAATCGAATGCACTGCGCTCAAATGCAAACACATGTCAAGTGATCAAAGAACCAGAAGCCGCCGCCGTCGGTACCAAGTGAAAATTTCCAAGATGAAGACGTATCCAGCGCAGCCCGAAAAGAAGTTTGAGAAATTTCTGAAACAACGCCCCAGTCGGTGCGGTGCCTTTTTACTATTTCTTTCTACGATTTACTAAAGGTTCTCATCTTTCAAATTGAGGTCTAAGCGAGAACTCGGCTTACACTGTGAAAAGTTGGGAGAGTCTTCCAATTTCTGGGACATACAGCGCTGGAAATATATCTCGAAATATGCGATACCTTGGCTTGTAATACTGAAGTGAATACTTCGAAATAAAGATCTAATACAAATTTCTATACCAAATTTCATAAATTAAATTATCCATGCATAAGTTTAATAACTGGGTATATTCTTATAGATATATAATAGCTCCGCCAATTATTTAATGTTAACAATTTATAATAACAATAACATTAGATACCCATCTTATTGATATACCCAAAAAATGTAAGAACTTTCGTTAGTACTTCGAGAGGTTTTCCCTTTTAAACATTCCTCAACTGAAAACATCTTAAGCTGAAAGGTCTTTAATGATAATATTTGCAACCTACTATATCTCATTTAATTTCTCGCTGTGTAGCGCACATATTAGTTGAGAAATTGTATAACAAAAGTTAAGAAAAATTGCCTGCGACTGAGGGTGAGGCATCCGATGGAAAGAAGTGTGCTCCCTGGCCGAAGATCTACTGTAGACAATGGCCTGGTTGGGGGGCAGGAGGTACATACAATGTTGTACCAGGCCGGGCACGGATCCCTGGGATATCATATCGGGTTCCGATCGTACCTGCGGTGCCCGGCACATCTCGCACAGCTGGAGTTGTCACTGGGCTTGTAAAGAGCCAACAATACCGAATCGAGTCAATGTGATGGCTCATTTTGGCCCTCGCCCTCGTCCTCATGCTGGCTCATTTTTCAGCCTTATTTTTCGGGAATCATTTTCATGTTTGCCGCTTGGCTAGCAAACAACTAATTAAGTCATCAGGATGAAAGCAGAGGAAGCTGGCCAGGCATTTAAGGAAAGAGTAACGAATCCCACATAGAAAAGGTAAAGAGCCACATTTGTATCTTTAAAATAGGTTGAGATATCTTTCTCATGCTTTTTGGGTTCGCTAAAAATGGTGAATTTAAAATAAGAAAACATTTTCAGAGTTTTGTTTGGATTGTTTATGTATTTTATATGCTTTGTTATATTACAAATGTACAAATAATTGCAGCAAACTGCAGGGAAGGGTTGAATTCGCATTGCGAATGCGAGTGCCTTCTTGAATTTTTCCAACGACTTTCCAGGTCGATTTGCGAAGCGGTCATTGACCAAAAGAATTTGCTAAATTGAAGCATTTAGACGTCAAGGATGGCTTCCGAGGGGATGCAACTCGGGGGGCAGAAGTGCCTTTCGTGCCCCCGTCATCCCCGGAGGTTACTGTGGGTGATCCAAAGCGCTGGGCCTGGTTACTTCCTCCCGTTCCGAGCTTAGCTGCTGGGGAATTTGCCAAAGAACTGCATGCGCTGGAACAGCTCGGCATTCAGATGCGCTCCCGGATAGCCCTGCATCTGGGCGGGATGCGGGCCGGAGACGGCGGCGGGTCCGGCGGCGGCGGGGTGGCCCTGGGGCGCTTGCTGGTACTGCTGATGCATCTGCTGGTATCCGGCAGCGGCCACGGCGGCCTGGTAGGCGGCGGGATTCATTCGCTGGTACAGGGCAGCGGCGGCAGCAGCAGCAGCGGCGGCTGCTCCGGCAAAGGGAACCCCGGGATAGCCATAGCCCGGAGCCGGGGCTCCATAGGGCGATCCTCCGGCCATCATCGGGGAGAATATGGCCTGACGGTAGGCGGCCAGGCGGGTGCGACTGGCTCCGGGATTCTTGCGCCTCAGCTTGCCGGTGGTTTCGCCAATGAAGACCTCCTCGGCAGAGGGGTCCAAGATCCAGTAGTTGCCCTTGCCGGGATCGTCGTAGCTGCGCGGGATCTTGGTGAAGCACTTGTTGAGGCTCAGGTTGTGTCGGATGGAGTTCTGCCAGCCGCGCTTGTTGGCCTTGAAGTACGGGAATCGGTTGATCAGGTACTGGTAGATGCCGTTCAAAGTCAGTCGCTGTTCGGGGCTGTCCTGGATGGCCATCATGATGAGGGCATTGTAGCTGTAGGGCGGCTTCTTGTTGTCGGAGCCAGCGGAGATCTTCTGCTTCTTGCTGGGATTGCCGTCCTCGCTCTCCTGGTCCTCCTCCAGCTGCTCTTCCTCCAGATCGTCGTCGAACTCAACGTCGAGCTTGTCGTTGTTCTGGGAGGAGAGACTCTCGGCGGCACTGCTCATGGGCGTGCTGGTGCGGCTGGGGCTGTCGAAGTCCTCCGAGGCGGAGAGCTCGCCATCGGAGTTGGAGTAGGGATGCACGTACTGGTGGTGGTGGTGGTGCAGGGGCATCTGGTGGTGATGCATCGGCAGGGGCTCCGTCTTGATAGCAGACGAGGCGGCAGCCAGGGAGCTGCTGACCGGTTTCTTGGCCAGAATGGCATCGATGGAGAAGTTGCTCTTGAATTCCATTTCGCAGACACTTTTCACCATGTTTTTCGCTTGGATTGACGATTCACTCACGAGCTGGGATTGCGATGAGACTGAGATGTTCTCGCTTGAGATGTTCGCTCTGAACTGATTCTCTACAGCCCCGGGCCGGGCTATTTATAGTCCAACCCCCGGTCGCCCGAGCCGAGTCTACACAATGCCCGACAGGGACAGGTAGACGGCCGTTCTGTGCGTGAGAGCGGGACAGCCTGAGCGCCTGATAATCCACTCTCCCCGAGAATGGTGGCTCCGCCCTCCATTTTGTGACCATTTTGTTCCACACACCAGCTCGCAGTCCACAGAGCGAGCCTGTGTGTGCGTAGGTAGCAGCAGCAGCAGCGTTTGTTTGGGAACTTGTGGATGTTTATTTGCAGTCTTTTGCTGCTTCGGCGTCAAAATATCCATTACATCCAATCCAAACAGGGTCCGCTCTTTGGGGTTGCTCGCCCGCTCCTGCCAGCCCGCTAGCCCGCTAGCCCGCTTTCCCGCCATTCCGCTTTCCCGCTGTTGTGACTATTAATTGCACTAACAAGACAACACCAACAAAGGCCCAAGAGCTGCAATTTAATCGGGATTTAGAAAAAACTTATCCCATCCGAAGGAGGTAAGCCCGGCGAGTGGCTCAAGATAAATATGATGGGTTCATATTAAAATTAGAGGATATTAAAGTCTCAAAAAGAATATATTATATTTCCAAAATGTTTGGTTTAGCTTAAATTTAAAATTATTATAAAACGAGTATACATAAGGGAGTACAAAATAACATACAAAGGCGAACTATAGTTTTGGCACCAATAATTTGTTCCTGGCTTTCCAGTCCGATTTTTACTTAATCTGACTTTTTAAATA
>JAJJHQ010012239.1:505703-567259 GCA_021223825.1 Drosophila ironensis
ATATTTTATATTATTTAAATATCTTAATTTAAACAGGAGAAATCGAGTGCGAAAAGTTCACCAAGCCAACCGGGCCAAACATTTAGTTCGCCGCCTTATAAATATAAGGATTTTGGCTTTAATATTTTATATGAAACATAAATTGCAAGAGTTTTAAAAATATAATCGTATAAAATAGATGTATTTTTTATTATTATTATTAACGTAATAGCTACCTACTATAAATCGAAAATTATAAATAAAAACTATGGAACTTCATGGTATGTGCCTCTGAATTTGATCTAAAAATTGTTTAACTCTTCTTTAAATATTATTAGCGAGGTAAGCTATGGATATCAATAAACAATAATTACTACCCTCAGGTTGGTTGATCTTTTACATATCCCTCAAAGTATAATTGAACCATTTTTATATGATACATTTTAGCTAGTTAAGTTCTCTCTTATTCTTTCTCTTAACCAAAAAATAACTACGAAAAAGGACAAATAAAATATGATTAATAATGTTTATAAATATAAATTTCTTGCTTCCAATTTCATTTATTTCCTTGGCTTAGGTATTTGCATATATTTTCCATAACAACAATAGACTGCATTGAGAAACTCCCACCCAGACCCTTTGGTATTTTTCATTAATTTCCTACGCCCTAGCCCGCTCTTTGTTCCCGAATATTTCATATTAGTTTATCCACTTAAAGTTCAACAATGGATTCGCAGAATTATAGGACTCCTCCTCGAGTGTGTGTTGGCCTTAATCCCGCCCAAACTAGTGCAACGGAGGTACTGGACGAATGCATGTTCGCCGGTACCAGGGATTACTTGCAGCAGATCCTTGCTAGGCTTACGGCACGATTTTCAACAGCTCAATGGAGCTCAGCTCAATCGGCGAGGCTCAGGTAATCCGAAGGGGTTAAGGGTAGCCGGCCGGGGTTAAGGGGTTAACCCTTCCAGAACGCTGGATTTGTTCTAGTTTCGCGACAGATTTTCAAATTAGTTCTGCGCTTGCTTCGACGAAATCAATGTGGATCCGAATCGGATCTCCCGCAATCCTGGCGAGATTAATAAAATGCAAAAATCTCCCAGAGCCTGGCAAATATTTGTAAGAACTTTTCGAAGATGCCAGCACCAAAGTTAAGTTCTGTTTGGATGATTTGCTCGCAATGCCAAGAAGGATCACGTTGTGGGGATTATCGTTGATCAAAGATGAATTCATTTTCGTAGTGACTTTCGGCAACACATGCAACTCATGTGGACTATACGACTATTTTCGAGGTCATCTCGTTTTAAGATCAAACGAAGCGTCACCGACTTTGGCCCATAGGATATGGCTACCGATTTTCGATTCGGAATCAGACCGAGTCGGTACAATAACAAGGAAGTACAAGTGGTTTTTGTTTCCCCAGTGTTTTATGTTTTTATGGCGTGTTTTGTTAGAACAATTGAACAAATATGCTCGTACTATATGTACATAAATTGGGCGAAAGTCAAGTAGACACAATGAAGACGTCAGCGCTGTGGGCTATTTCAGATGGATGGCCCAAAGATGAATACTTGGCGGCGGCACCGAGCGTTTGATATCTTAGACAACTTGACAAAACAATCAAAGCAGCAACAACACATGTTCCAAATGACTGTCTATTAATTTGCTGCCCCCGCACCAAGTTCCCGTCTCTCGTTATACCCGGTTCTTGAAAATAACAAGGGTATATCGAACTCATACGATTGTATGTAACAGATCGACGCTTAGATCTTGGAGACTATAAGAGATAGCGAAAAAATAATTGCATATTTAGAATTGTATGATAATAGTTCAGTATAAGTTTATTTTAAAAATTGGCCAACAACCCCCGCACCTCGCTAACCAGGAAATTCTGTGGCGTTCACAATTTTAACTCTAGAGACCCCTAAATTGGATGGTATATTAGTAGAGCCAATATATAATTGTGTTGCGAAAATCAGCTGGTTACGCCCACTTCTGCCCGCGCAAATAGCAAGCTTCTCCATAGAAACATGCCGCGCAAGGTCTATCCACATTCTGAAAATCAGGTGGAAACCCAGAACTGGGTATTTCTAGTCGAGACACTCGACCATAATCATTCTTACTTGTTTTATTTTATTTTATTTTTTGCCCAAAAACAGAGAGAGATGTGAACACAACAATGGAGGCAGCCGAAAAAGTAGGCAGCGCACTTTTGACGCAGTAGTCCAATTGCCGATGATAATGATGCACTCAGGCCGGGCGGCAAGTTGAAAGTTGAAGCGATCCCAGCAACCAAGCAACCAAAAAAGTAGGCGGTTAACAATTGTTGAGGCAGCGGCGCAGGTTCAGTTACCATTCTCTTTCTGCCCATACACGTACAATACTATATTTCTTCCCTTTTCTAGGGATAAATGAAGATTTGAACGCCTCGATTTTCTTTGCGGCTTCCCTTTTTGCCGCTTTCCATCTCTTTTTGTTCTGCCACTAATTGAGTTGGAAATTTTGGTAGTTTTTTGCAAGTCCGAGATGAAAGCGGTGCCGCCCTGACTTGACTTTTACACCGACTTTTCCCTGGCGAGTGCATCATTTTGACAGCCGCGACAAAACTAATTGATTTGTGAAATCCCTAAGCCGCCCAAAAACCCGCAGATCCTGGACACACACATTGCGGGGATATTCGGGAAGCGAAAATCTACTAATTAGTTGAAGGGAGGCATACGAATTTTGGTTAAAATTATGGTTATACTTTAGACATGATATTCAATCTCTAAGTCGCCCAAAAGCGGAGATCCTTGGTAACCAATAAACACTAAATTTATGAGAGGAGGAATATGAATTTTAGGTAAAACTAAGGGTAAACATATGAGATAAATTACTGGTTATACTTGATATATGTATTAGAATTTAACTCCTAAACCGTTTCCAAAACTGCACCAAATCTATTTATTTTCAATTTCCGAATTTCCCGAAAGCGGAGATATTTGGGAATTTGAGGGAAAAGGAAACAAAAACTTTATAATTTTAAGTGGCCAGGATACTTGATATATTTGAATGGATCTGCCATACCCTTTGGGACAATGCACTAAGTCCAATTAATTTGAACTGATTAAATTTTCGAACTGATATAATATAAAATATATGAAATATTCTGGATATACTTGAATTGATATCCCAGACCCTATCCGATAATGCACTAGATCGAATCAATTTGCAATTTGCGAGCCACAAACCTTGAGGCAAAAGAAATTCGGGCGTGGAACAGACCGAGAGCATGTGGTCGCTGATTGGTGATCAGGAGCGCAGTGAGGACTCGGACTCCACGCTGGCTGACATTATGGTTTCATTGCCAAAACCACACTTAGGCGTTCCCTTTCCCGGGTACGCATCTTGGCGAGCTTCACGCTTCGAGCGAGCGCTACGCCTGGCTCATTAACTGCGAAAATCTAAGGACATCGCTTGGAAAACTATGGAGATCTATAGAAAATGCATAAGCGAATTCCAAGTAGACACCGTGGCCACAGACAATGTGCATGTAATTTTCAATTAACGCCACAAGATTTCCCTCCTCCGGGATTGGCGGGACACTCTTGGCAGGAACTTTCGCCCGGATTTCGTTCCACTGTGGGTGAGCATTGAGTCTCATAATTGATCGTAATGTGCGATATTTCGCCGAGGTCCCTGCTGTCTGTCAACAGGACGAAGGCGAAGGCAAAGGCAGGAGGCAGAAGGCAGGAGGCAGGCAGGACTCTTGCAGATTGTCACATGGCCAGCAGGATATCTGAATAGAAAATGTGCATTTGTCGCGCTCAGCGAGTCGCCTCCTCTCGCCATCGCCATCGCCTTTGCCTTCGCACTTTGCCTTTCAGCCTTTCAGACAGTGCTGTGTCTCCTGTGTCCTGTGTCGACAGGATACGGGCCCACAGGACTTTGATTTTATGGCCGAAACAAAGGCCATGATCGATCTATCTCGTTGCCTGGCCTCTTGCACGAGAACAAAAAAAATCAACTCGATTTTTTATGCATTCCGCATTCCGAATCGACGAAATGTGTCACTAATCAGGTGCTGTTCGGGTCTTCTGGGTATTTTCGCCGTAAGTCTCCCCACCCGGTTATTGATAAGTCTGGTGTCAATCCCAGATTTTGAATGAATCCAGCTCCTGAGCCTAGGTACCCAACCGGACTTACGTCGACTTTACGATGGGATTTCTCAACGAAACAGGTAGTCACATTTCAGGGGGTGGTGGGGCAGGTACTAGCCTTTCTACCCTATTCAAAAACCATATTTTTTATAGCATTTTCCGCACATAAACGTCAAGCAAGAATGAGTGCCCATTTCGGTTAACTTCAAACACGCTTCGGATTATGAGAATTAATATTTCCAGCGATTAAGGTCCTGGCTCTCAAGGGCCACCACCTTCTTTTGAGGCGGCTCGAATTTGTTTTATTTTTTTACCATATGTATCTGCTTGAAAGTTCCTCTGAAGTGGCAACCAAAAAACCAGATGGAGGCCATAACCGGCAGCCCATTTTGACAACTTAACTGGGTCCCTCTGCTCGAAGGATCTCAAACGATCTCCTAGGAGCCACGACTGACAACACCCCCTGCTAATTGATCTGTTCCACCGACATAAAGAAGGAATATTTCGCATCCTTCGGGCCGAGTGCGACCTATTGATTAAGTTGTTGCTGCGGTCGGAATCGAAATGGGATAGGGACCATGTGCCACCAGACAGGATGCCCATAAAACGTAGTCGATCGAATTATAAAGGCAACTGGTTGGCCTGCGATCCCCGGTCTCCCAATGCAGCTTGCCAGCCGGAACCGATTCGGTTCGTCACGCAGATTTCGATACATTAAATGCAATCATTTGACAACAGGACGAAAATATTTTCATCCTTTGTGTCCCAACAATATGCAGCAACAAAATCCACAGTCCGGCCTGTGGAAATGTATCTGTATCTGCAGGTTTCCCAAGGAAAGAGGCAGCAGCAGTGGAACTCCCCCCCAAAGCGTAGCGAATCTCCGTTGAGAAGGATGCTGTGCAGGACATCCTATCGGGGGTTCCAAGCGTTGTGCCCTCTCTTTCCCCGGCGTGTGAAATCGGAAAACAACGCCTGGGAGCTGGCGATAATTGCTCGTTAGTAGCTGCACCATGTCCCGCGTCCCACCACGTCTCGGTTTTTGGATTTCGATTCGAATTCAGATTCGGATTCGGATTCCCACTCCCCCTTCGCTGGAGGTAAATGGAGTTGTCTACGAGGGATGACTGTACCTGATTGGCAATCAATTTGGCTTTCATTGTGGATTCTACATTTTATTCCCTGAAATCTATAGATCCTATTCCTGGAAATGTTGCCATAAAATTCCATAAAATGTTGAAAGTCCGCGGTTATAAAATTTGAGACACTAAGAAAACTATTTACCTATTTTCTAAGGGCAAGCAACTTTATCCTTTTACAAATCTATCCCAGCAGAAATTTTTAAATTGAATATTGAAATAAATGTTACAATTTTTTACGATTTAAAATTGATTTTTAATGTTTTCTTTCAGTCTCTCCCAATGGTTAATCAAGGTTTAAATGTCACAAAATTTCTTTTAGAATTTGGGATATCAAAATTATAATGTGAATTAGTTATAAGACATTGGAGCACATTTTCATTGCAATACTTTTTGAAGGCTTTCAATTTGCATAATTCAATGATATACTATACTAAATATGAAGCTAATGTATTGTATATTTTTTATAGGTATAGATATATAAAGCTAGTTGGTTTTGTGCTATTAGGTTTGCTAACCATTCGAGACTATTGTTTAGAAAACCTAAACCTTATTCAATCCGCAAATTCTCACCTCTTTGGGAAAACAAACTGATTATCGTATCCCAGAGATCTTCCCAGATCGATTACAATATGCTTGGCTATAAAGACAGCTAGGCTATAGTGAGCAGTTCCCCGAAAACCCATTAACCCGATTGTGCCAAATGTGACAGCATAATCCACAAAATCCACAAAAAAGAAACAGCTCCATTGGCTTGTCATTGCCGTGGCACTGTTTTTTACTTTGATCTCCAACGCCGCCTATCATCATGGCCGTGATTTTGTTCTAATCTCGTGATTTGTGCAAAACAACAAAGATGTGACAACATAATCGAGGCTTTGCCGGCAAAGATCACACCGGCCGCACATCCTTCGGGGCGGCGGCGGCGGCGGCAGCGGAGGAGGAGGAGCCAAGGCAGGCCAGGACAATTGGGACAGGACATCCAAGGGAAGCCACCGACCGGCATTGTTGTCAACGTGCCGAAAGGTGGAAATGTGCTGCAAACAGAGCTGCCGAAGAATGTGTCACCTGAAAAGTGGCAGGAGCAGACGCTGGCGACGCTGCCGACGTTGCAACAAAAAGGAGTTCGGATACTGACTTTGATGGCATTGTTTTATGAAAATTTTATCACATTGTCATTGCGGGCAGACTCTGAAAACCAGCCGGCAACCGATGTCTCAATTATTTCTTGTTCTCGGCCCTTTCTCTGGCTCTGGCTTTGACTTTAATGCTTGTCGGCCGACTTTGAGCCACGCCCTTTCGGAAAATATCGAGCGGCCGGCGCGCAGCGGGAGTCCTTGATTTATGCGACGGCGATCCTTGATCCCCGCCAGCAGCACACGCAATCGAGGGGAAGGGAATCCGAACAATATACATATAATCACCACAAATGATCGCAGCGCGTGCAAAATGTTTGAGGAATCGTTGGCCGGCGAACACAATAAAAAAAAAACAACGCACACGGGAAATCTACAAATGCCAGAGCAGATCCTGCCATCCTGCCATCCTGCGATCCTGCTAAGAGGATTGTAGTCTTAAAAACTGATTCCTTTTTGGCCTTATTCAAAGTGAGCAGCGCTCGCAGGCGAAGGCTCTTTGTGCCCTGGCCAGGACGTGTTAACGTAGCAATTAACTTTTACAACGGCTGCTAAGGAGCATCAATTTATGTTCGATTTATGCAGCAACAGGATGTGTTTCGGACACATAACATACAAGAAGGGAAACCAAATGATGAATAAAAGACGTCGAACAGCTGCCAAGTGTGATGCCCAAAGGTGTCGACGGATCATAATAATTAAAGGTTTGTGGCATCTTGGAATGCGTTCGAGTTTCAGGTGCTTTCCAGTCAAGGGCAGGGAAGCGGGTTTTCAAAGGTTTGTATAGTATGTATCTAAATTCAGTTGTTTTTAAAACATTTGGCATTACCAAATACCTTGACTTCCTTTCATTGTAATCCTTTATTTTCAGACATAATTAAAGGTTTGTGGCATCTAGGAAAGAGTTCGATATTAAGAGGTTTCCAAGTCAAGGGCAGGGAGCAGATTTTCAAACGTATATTTCTAAATCCAGTTGTTTTTAGAACATTTGACACTCCCCAATTTGCTTTACTTCCTTCCGTTGTAATCCTTCAATTTTTATTAAATATTTTCAGGTGTTCTANCAATTTTTAAATATTTTCAGGTGTTCTTAAGACCAATTCAAAAGATGGGGTTTTAAAAATAGCCATATATATATTAAGTTCTATATAGGCGTTCTTCAAGTGTCTTTACGGATCATAAAAGCAGGGGTGGAGGCTATATACCTTTCTTAAGATCCCTTTCTGGTAATCCTTTAATTTTCAGATATTTTTAAAACCCAGAATAAGAAAATATATCACATTGGAAATGGTAATGATAGACAGCTTAGAAACAATGAATATTCTAGCTAAATTTAAGAAACCATCAAGATTTTCTGCAAAGAATACCTTAACAAATAAATCCCAAAAACGACTTCCAACAAGTAATAAATAGATTGCTTAACTAATCCAAAGCACTTCCAATTAAGTGACTTCCTTCCGCCGAAAGTGTGTCAGCTCTGTGTCGATGGTTGTGGCAAACAGTTCCCCCCAAAACTCATTGGGCACAACCCACAACCGCACAGCCACATAGTACATAACCATATAGACATATGACCATAAACCCGAGTCGAGATCACACCTCGTTGACATGATGACATGATGGAGCGGATGGGAGTGCGTTTGGTCTTTCGCCGCGACGTCAGAGCGGTGACACTTTCTCATTAACAGGCAGGCAGGCAGGCTGGCGCAGGCGTTCGGTCAGAATTTCAAATGCAAATTCGCTGACATCGGCGCCTGGGCTAATGTCTTGCCTTTTGGGGGGAAATCCGATACACCCGGGCAGTATATAGACCAGGAGATGCTGCGGGGAGACGAAACACATGCGGCAAGTGAAGTGTTTAGGCGTGGACGTGGCAACAGCATCTTGGCGACCGAAAAGTAGGCAGGGCCCTCTATGTGTCTGAAAGTCGGTTAATTACAAAAAAAAGAAAAAGGAATCGAAACACTTGAGCCTGCTGACTGACTCACTCAAATTTCATTTTCGAGCGGCAGGAATCGGAGGAGAAAATCGCGGCAACAACAACGTGCAACATCAACATCAAAGGCCGCCAGCGCGCGGCGACTTGTATGTTTTCATTGCTTCAAATTGGAAAATGTCTAGGCATTGAAAATATTTGGTTATCATTGGGTAAATAAGTGAGGGGAAATGGAAAGATTTGAGTTGGGTTTTTGAGGGGGAGATCTCAGGGTTTTCAAGGATGTCTTGGGACTACAAAATTAAGGGTTCCTTTAGGGGAGTACTCTCTAGGTCAAGGTCTGAGATAATTCGATTTGAATAATAAATATACTCGTACATATATTATATTGGGTGTAAATAATTATGAGTATCTTAAGGTATTTAGATACAGGATTTTATCATAGCTTAACCTTTCTTTCTATAACTACATACATATGTGTTCTTTATAAAGATTCCACTTGTGTTGAAAAGGTCTATCCTGAACTCCTGACATCTAACACAAATAAAAGCCACGAAAATCTTCTTACAATATATTTTATATTGCAATTAAAACACACCTTGACCTTTGGTTAAAGTTTAAGAGATTGCCAGCTGGCTGTTTTTATTTGCCACTGGTTTGCAACGGAGTTAAAGATGTCCTTAGCCCGAGGCCTTTATTTTGCTGAGAAAACCCAAATCAGGTGCTGTTTTGATTTCGGATTGCAACTCCAGAGACTCGTTGTTGTCCCGATATCGGCCAGAGGCCCTTTTGTCCCGCTGGCAGCCGAAATCGGAAGGTTAGTGTTAAATGTCGCCGATTTGCACCAGCAGTGCACCGGAGGAGGCATCGGGATTGCGACTGGGACTGGTAGTGGGAGTCAAAGTCGGAATAGAAATCGAAAAGCCAGGGGGATCCTCGGCAAAGGACGCACGCGGCAGGATGCGGCCGCCTGCCTGCCCGATTTTCCTGCCTGCGCCTGCGAGATGATGAGCCTCGAGTATTGCGCACTCTGAATGGCCAGCGCAGGACAAAAAGGACTCGCTCCCGCTGACTCTGACATCCCGACGACAGCAGCGAAGAAAACTCAGCTGCTGGTTCGGCTATCTCGAGTCCTTTTGCCGTGTCCTTGGGCCAGGGATGCGGCCTTGAACGCACCGATGTGTGGCCAACGTAAATGGGATATTTTGGCCTCTCCTGGTTAACCGTACCCATTGCTGGTCGAAACTTTGGCATTGCCAGGGCCGTTGGCATTGGCATTGAGAGCTAACGCAAAATTGTGGCCATACAGTGACCTTGGCAGGCTGCAAGATTCGGGATCCTGTCGCGTTGTTTGGTCACAGTCACAGTCACCCAACTTAGCCACTAATCTCAAGTTTGGTGTTTGATTTTTGGTTTTTTCGGTTGCCACCCCAAGGCCACTCGAAATCGAATGAGCGCAGGGAAATGACCTCTAAATGATATACTTATTTGTTTATTTGTTTATTATTTATAGCTATACAAATCATTTTTTTTTAGATGGTGCCAATAACTCAGTTTAAAAACGATTTTAATTTAAGTGGCTTATTTGCCAAGGGATTTCTAGTTTATTTTCTACAGCTCTTTCATATACAATATTTTTTTAAGCAGATGAAGATTCCTTGGAAAGTAATGCATCTTCTACATTAAACATTTGCTTTCTTGGCCTTTTGTGTGCCTCGAAATTGTTGGGAATATAAGTTATAGATTCCTATATGGGATACATCAAGATATCCACATTTCTACTCAAACTTTAACTGGGTCAATGACTTCAGAGTTTCTAAGGAGATCTATATCAACATCCCGTTGCGAAAATCCCCCGAATCTCGACTCCGATTTGGCCTTTTGGTTCCGGCGATCGCGGGCTTTGTTGTCCCTGCGATTTTTTCTTGTTCACAGCTCAGTGGCCATCGAAACAATCAAACTAATGGGGCACCGCAGAAAACACAGCAAATAATTGTGTGTAAGCCTCTTGTGTTGGTCAAATTCATTTCCACTTGATTGCCCGCAAAGCTCAAATCTGTTGCGGAACGCAGTTGAACGGAATTAATGCTCGAACAAAACATGTGAAAACTATCGCTTGAACCGCGAACAGCGTTGCCAGGCGGGGAATCGGTTTGGCATACAAATAAATATTTTATTTGAGTCCTGTATTTGCTTTGATTTCTGGGGTGTGTCCGTCCGGACAGTTTCGGGGCACACAAATGTCGGCTTTTGCAAATTGGCGAAAAGGTAGAGCAGGGCGTGTGCAAGCCTAGCGGGTAGCACGGCAGTCGATTCTTTTCAGGGCTTTGGGGGGTTCCCCTTGAAAGGATTTGATGCTGCAGGCTGCAGGAAGGGACAAAAGCCGAGGCGAACTTGCTTAATTAGTTCGGTGCTTGATATTAGAGTGTGAAATCGCTAGGCGATCAATATTCAATTTGTCCTAAGCTGGATTAATTTAGGAAAACCTTCAAGATACTTTTCAAAATACATGCTAATTTCTCTAAATTCAACCATAAAGTTTTGAGGATGCAGTAAAAAAGCAAGCCCAAATGATTAGTCAGTTTTGGGAAATACAATATTATATATTACTATTACTTACAGCTTGCTTAAACAAAGTTGGCCAAGCAAACATAGGTATAAACTAGAGATGGGGAACTATCGATAGTTCTCCCCCTCTACTATATAAACTTCAATTCAATATTTATAAATTACATTCACAAGGTAAACGTCAAGAGGCACGTAACATTGTTATATATATTTTTTTTTTTTTTTCATTATTTTTGGTCATCCATTTTAGGAAACTTTTTACTTTTTTTTAATATCCATTTTAAGTTTTATTGGGGAAATTGAAATACACATTTTTGTTGATAAAAAAAAAACAATTCGAGCCGCTCTGAGATAGTTCAGATATCCATTTAATTTCATCAGTTTTTTTTGGCAAAAACAGTTCGACTTGGACAATTAATATGTTTATATATATTTCAAGAAACTTTTGCACTACATATAAAAATAAAATAAAAATAAAATATTGGAAAATGGCAGAGTAAGTCATGAAACCGAAAATTTTAATGGATTTTAAAATTAATATATAGCCCGTGGTTTTTTTTTAGGTTTTCACAAATTTCTAAGCTACGTCTATTGGTCTTATTTACTGGAGTTGAAGCACTTCTTTTATTTTGTTATAAAAACTAAAAGTATATTAGGGATACTCTTATAAATAGTTGGATTTTAGAGGTATAACAATTCAATTAGTTTCGAATTTCACTCTGCCGTGTGCTGGCATTTCTGGGGCTCCCCACATGCAGTCGCGAGCCTCATTATGGCATTATCCTGGCCCGCATTATGTCCTTTTCGAGGGGGTAAGTAAATCAGATAGCTGTCGCCACTTGTTCGCCGCCGCATTGCACTTTCCGCTTTCCACTTTCCAATTTCCACTCTAACGAGGAGCTCGAGAGCCCGGACACACGGGCCAAAAGTGGCACGAGGCAACGAGAAACGAACACGAAAAATCCCCCCATGTGCTCAAAAAAACTATGTATACAACACATCCTTTTGGCAGGACACGCTCTGCGAGGGGGGGATGGGGGTGGCTGTGGGGCGGGTAAAAAACACAGCACGTGACAATTGCGTCAACAGATTTTTCGCTGAGATGAGCACAAAATTGTTACCAACAAAAACAAGAGGCGGCAAAAAACGTGAGCAGAGAATGGGCATCCTTTTTGCGGGACAATAAAAAGTATGAGGTCCTTGAAAAAAAGGGGGTCCTGTTTCTGTTACTGTTACTTTTACTGTTGTTGCTGTTGACAATATTTATGCAGCAGCACCACCAACAGCCTCACAAAACGGGTGTGCGGGGGGGTTTGCGGAGAAAAGCTGGAAAACCAAAAAGGGGGCGTGTCCTGTTCCTCTGTTTGTTTTTGCATTTTGGATACATTTTGCAGCTTTTGTTTTATAATTCGAGCCCGCAAGGCGACGAACTCGAGGAGGCAACAAATAACAATGTGATTTAAAAAATGGGAAAACAAATTGCTAACATTTTCAGGAGCAACGGCTTGGGAATACCTTGTACCAAATCTATAAGGCAAACAAAGGGATCTATATAAAATCTATCACCTCAACTTATAAGCTCTTAGGCCCTTGCTAATTAAATACAAAATGTATAAAAACCCTACAAGAAAGAAGTTGTAAAAGGCTTAAACTTCATCCTACAAGCTCTTGAATATTCATTAATTAGTTGACAAATTATATAAATACAAGACTATACCTCTTAATCTTCTACAACAAGAACTCAACATTTATAAATAATCGACAAAATATATAAATATATAAAGTGGCACACAAAAAGATCCTTAAATATTTCACCTTTTTTCAGCTCTTTAATATTTTTTTTGTAATAGATAAATTATATAAATAACTAAACCTACATAGAATAGATAAAGTAGCAAGCAAAAAGTTCGTCAAAACAGCATAATAAAAATGTACTTCAACTTAAACGATGTTAAACATTTATAACACAATTTAATAAATTTATAAAGATCTATAACTACAGATACTCGTAAAATGAGGCACACAAAAAGATCTTTAAACTTCTTCAGCTCAAACAAAAGTTTTCGAAATATAAACTCACCTAAACATGCAACATTTCTTCCCAAAATTTTCTGTTAAGCAGCCTAAAATTCCATTATATCCTTTCCATTATGTCCCAGTTAATTGCAACATCCTTGTTCTTCAATCTGTCTAATATACCCCCAAAACTTTATAGGGTATTCAAAACCAAGCTCTCGACGGATCGAACGGCCCTTGATGATGAGGAAGCCTTCTTGTTGTGGCTGTTTCCGCTTCCTCTTTTTAGCGGCGAAAAACTCGGGGCTGCTGGGTCCTGGCAGGACCTGCGCCATCCCCACTTTCGCCTGCAAGGTGGTCTTGCCACAGCCGCACTTTCAAGGGGGTTTGCAGCCCAAAAAAAGGGGCGGGGCACAGCACCGCAGTACGTGACGAAGAACAAAAGAAGGCACTCGGGCACTTGCATGTTTCCTGCTTTTCACAGGATCGCAGGTCCTTGCGCCTGAGTTGTGTTATATGTCTCGTGCTTTTTTTTTGTGGAAAACTTTTGTTGTATCCACAAAAAAGCACGCTTATGATAATAATGGCATTATGTATCGCATGGCTTGTAATAATGCACGAAATGTTGACAGCCGCAGTCTTTTTGGCTGCCTCTTTTTGTTGCACAAACTTTTTTAACGAGCTGCGGCAACTTGGACGTCCTCACAGAACTATTTCTCCCAAGTAAATCCAAGATAATCCCATTTGCTCCACACACAGGTTATTTATTTTTATTATTTTGGCTTGCGATAATATTGACTTTGCATATTTGTGAACAATATTATTGGAAAACCGCAGGGAGAATCATCCTATTTATTTTTATTGAATTTCAGCAAAACGTTAAACCAAAAACAAACAGAATTTTGCTTGGTAGCTCGCAAAATAAACAAACGAAGAGGCAGCAAATAAGGAAGGACGCGTCAGGTAGCCGCAGGATCCTCAGGATCCTGTTTATACGGCCAAGGATGTGGACGATCCTCGTGGGCAGATGGTGGGCGTAGCAAATGTGTGAGCCAAAAAGCAAACAATTTGCATTCCGCCTAATGAAAAAACAATATTTATATGGCCCACAAAAAATATGGCAATCGAAAGAATTGAAATTGAAAGGCTTCTATAGATCATAAACACAAAAAAAAGGAACATCTGTTTTTGGCTGGCCCAACAAAATGTGGAAAATTCAATTAAAAATTAAGGAAATATGTAACAAAAGCAATTGTGTTTTTAAAGTAACCTTCGAGCCTTAAATTTAACTTTAATTTGAAAACAAAGCTGTGTTCTCATGCAAGAAATCAAATGTGAAGTATAAACTTTGGATCTTCTATGTTTGGCTCAACAAAAAGTTCAAAATTCAATACAATATAGTCACAAAAAAAATACAAAGAATTCAGTTTTAAATACATGCATCAATCTTTTAATTAATATTTAATTTTACAACTTAACTGTTGTCTTTTGCAAGAAATTAAATTTAAAACTTAAACGTAGCTCCTCCTATAGACATCTGTTCTTGCTAACGAAATGTTGAAAATTCAATTATGAATATAAAGCAGAATAGTTTATAAAAAACATTTGTGTTTTTGAAGACTCAACCTTCAATCGCTTGGTTGAAATGTAATTAGAAAACTAAGCTGTTTTCTTATGGAAGAAATTAAATGTAAAATATAAACGTAGCTCCTTCTTTAGACATCTGTTTTTGGGCTAATAAATATATAGCATAAAAGCATATAAAAAGCAATTGGGTTTTCGAAGACTCAACCTTCAATCTCTTAATTGAAATTTAATTTGAAAACTAAGCTGTTGCCTTATGGAAGAAATTAAAATATAAATGCTGATCCCCCTGCTGGTAATTTTTGAATATTTCCCCCGAAAAATGCGACGAAAACTCAACCAACCAATTGGCTGGAACATAAAGTTCGACAACAAACAGAGCCATAAACATTCCCCACAACAAATTAACACTTCATATTGTATATTCCACATTTCTGAAGTGGCACATAATCCGGAGCGTTCCCCTTGGATTCCGCTCCCCAATCCCGATCCCAATCCCGCTCCGAGTTCCACTCCATATGGCTGCAAACAGGAAGCTAATCCTGCTCAGTGATATATCAACATATTTATGGTAAACGGATCACGGGACTTAAGCATCGAGGGGGAGCCGGTGGTTGACCGACCATATGTTCCGGGGCATGGGATGTCTGGTATTTATAGGCCCGACTTGGACCTCCAAAAACCACTCAAGTGGCGTTTGGGGCACCGCAAAAACTATATAAAATTTTATGGACACAATTTTATGTGACGAGCGACGGCTGCTCCCCCACCCACCCAGCGCCTATTAATGTTTAATAAACAATTATTAGACAATCCAGGCACACATTTTAGTGTGAGGCTTTGATCTCAAAGTTGAGTCACTCCGGAGGCGGTGTAAAAATAAATACGAACCTAGTTGTGTTTGGATCAAATCGATTCCGATAATTACGCTGAAGAATTCCCATGAATCATAACAATAACAATTGCCGGCAGAATCTGAATCCCCGAGGAATCCGTCAAGAAACACCTCAAACTCTTCGCAATTGACGCGAGTCGGGTTGGGGGAGTTTTTAGATTTTTTCTCGGGTTTTTTTTCGGATTCAGTTTTTCGGTTTTGAGAGCTGCGGTTAGAGGCACTTTGATGTTTGATGAATCGGAGATCCGAGACACAAGATTCGGGCGAGAGATATTCGAGATAGATCATAACAAACACACTTTCTTCACAAACTAATGGAAGCAGGTTCGTCACTTTGTGTGAAACAAAACAAAAGGCGAGAAATCTGATGTTTCAACAAAAGTACAATGGAATAATGTCGAGATGCAGGCAAATTAAATTACAGTTTGAAACACTGTTGGGATTTTTTTAAGGTTTAAAGTTTAAGTTTTAAGAATTTTAAACTTTCGTTGAACATAACATTTTTGTCATACAATTTTTCCAGAAATTTAAGGGCTTAGAAAACATCTACAAGAATATATACAATATAACGAGAGTATAAACCAAAGGGATAACTTAGGGGACTGAAAATTATGCCTCAAGCTTTTATTATTCCGAAGATATCGAATTTTTTGCAAATACAAGTATGAAAAGGGACGTGGCAAAAATCTAAAAATGACAATATCTTTGTTCTAGTTCTTATTTTGTCAAAGTTATCGGCATATATGTATTTCAAAGAAAATACATTTGCCCAAAGTTAATATACCATTTGTACCTTAAGGTAGTACATGGTATAAAAACATTAAAGAAAAGACACACAGCCACGCCTGAGAATTGTGTATTTCATCCCAAGCAAATCCAAATATCTGCTCCCAAATATTACGAAACGTATTTAAGTACCCACAACATTTAATAATATTACAGGTGAGAAGTAAAATAAGCTGAAATTTATTCCAAAACATGATATTTATAGGTACGATAAGGTATTATATCGTACCTATAAATATCATGTTTTGGTATTATGATTTTATTTCGAATAATAAACCTATTTCATCACAAGAAAATCCATATTTTTGCTCCCAAATATTAAGAATATTCTTCAAAAACATACTGATACCACGAAATATAAAAATATATCAGATGCGAAGAATCTGACAAAAAATTAGGTAATAATTAAAGTCAATAATAAAGAAAAGTAGGTAATAATTAAACTCAAGTCGAGATACTTTTCTATCTTGTAAACAAAATCGAGCGAAGATGGAATCCAATCGGAAATTGAAAGGAAAAAGAAACCAAAGGGATGACCACTTACCGTTACTTTGGGACTGAGAGTCCCTCTCATGCGACCGACTGCGATCCACAAGCGCAAGCACACAGACACAAGAACAAAAAGGAAAAAAAAAAGCACTAAAAAGCGCGAAACACTTTCGCAAATTGTGCAAAAGATAATGCACTTGCATTCGAACGACGAACACCAATATGATAAACACACATTGCACTAGCGATTTGGCTAACTTTTAAGCCCGATTTACGAAGTTAAAGCGACGAAAATCGCGAATTAACAGAGCGCCGATCGAAGCGCGGGGCCTGGCTCCACCGAATAAATCCCGCCAACTGCTTGGCGGCTTTTTCATTTGCGCTCTCTTAGCAAGGTGCCTCACTCTCTTGTAAAAAGGAAATTTTTAGCTTGCTTTGCTCGCTCTTGCAAAAGGAACCATTTCCAGAAAATCGCTTTTCTGTTTCTTAGCTATAAAAAGTACTATCAAATATGTTTTTAGGGGCTTTTTTTTTTGGTAATTGTGTTTTTTTTTTAATAATAAATTCAAATAACCCCGATATCGGGCCATTTTTCAAATAATTCAACAAATTTGTCGTGTGTTGATATCTAAACATTCAGCACGTGGGTTAAAATTAAATATTAAATATCTTCTATATTTATTATACGATCTGGACGTAATTTTGCATGCACATGCCCAACAATCAGCGGACTCAGCGGATTAAAATTATGTCTTTAGGTTTTACGATTAAAGACTTAAAGTTTATATTGTAAGTAACATACGTTTTAGGTAACAGCTATTATAATAATATTCTTAGGTTATAAAAAATCTTTAAGCAGGTATTCTAGGAATGTTTATTTTCAAGTAAAAATATAAATAAACATTTTGAAAATTAAACAAAACAGCAATTAACAAATTTAATTATAAAAAGAATTATAACTAAGAATTATAGAAAATCCATTGAATAATTAAACTAATCATACATGAACTTAACAAAAATTAAGTAAATTACCAATGAATAAAAAATAATTGATCAATGTTTTGTATATTCTAGCTTGTTGTTATCAATATAGAGTTTAATCAGAAATAAAACAATAAATAAGTATTAGCTTGTTAATGGAAACGTAAAAGGCGATAAGGAAATGTTTCAAATTTCCCGCCCTTTTCCGTGCAAGCAGTTCATGCACCATCAAGCAGTTGATAACAGAAGTAACTAACAGAGTGTCGGGCAACCCTAGCCACCAGTGTTGCACAATCCCCCAATGGGCATCGCAAATATCACAATAGCTTAAAAATTTGTTTTGTTTATCCCCCGAAAAATGCTCGAGAATGATTAAATAAAAGAGCGATACAAGCAAGGAAGCCCCCGCGACCTGGTTGCATGAGAATCGCCAGCAAAATGGAGCGCAAGGAGGTGGACACGCAGCAGTTCATCGATCATGTGAGTTTTTCCCCACTGCAACCCAAGAAATATCACTAATTTTCGGTCTTTCGCGGCAGTCACTGCTGGCCTCGGAGCTGCTGCGGGGCGGGGACCCCAACCACTTCATCATGGACTTCATCGACCACACGGGCGTCTTTCCCAAGGGCCCCGAGGCGCCCACGAACCTCACAACCTCGAATCCCGGCGGGAACCCCCCGAATTCGCACGCCACCGGGGGGGACTCCCTGGCCCCGGACCTGGGCTTCCACAGCAGCATCTTCCAGTTCGTGAACAAGGCCTCCCCAGAGACGGACGTGGTGGTGCCCCAGCAGGTGGCCCAGCCCTCCTTTCCCGCCCTCGCCATCGAACCGACGGTGCCCATGGACGTGGCCTCGGTGCTGCAGGAGGAGGAGGAGCTGCTGTACGCCACGGCCAATGCCTCGGTCACCAATGCCCGCAAGGTTCTGCCCCACAAGAAGCGCATCTCCCGCAAGCTGAAGGCCTGCACGGACGTCCTGGAGCACACCCAGCACAAGGATGCGACGCCTGCGGCGCTCCTCTACAGCTGCGAGATCTGCGGGTATGCGGTGCACACGCAGCTGGACTTCTTTGCCCACCTCAAGCAGCATTACGAGCCCAGTGTCCAGGAGCATCCCCCGGAGCTTCCACCGCTGCCCCAGCAAAAGGAACCCCTGGACATGTGCGGCCTAACCACCCAGGACAAGGTTGGGAAACCCCCCTAAACCCCTAGAAATCCCCACTTAACCCTCCCCTCCACCTTCAGGTGCAGCAGGAGCAGGCCAAGCTGGACCAGGTCTTCCAGGACGTGCAGCTCAACTTTGACAACTTCCACCACCATCACGTGGACGCCGTGAGCAGCGTGGGCGTGAACATGGTGATGCACGGCCAGCCCAGTGCCGGGGAGCCCTGTGCCCCCGAGTTTCCGGTCGTCACCTCCGCGGCCGCCGCCGCCAACGCCGTTACCGTTCCCGTTGCCGTGGTGGACGATGTGGAGTTCAGTGACACGGAGGACATGCTCGAGGGCATACGGAACGTGGTGGACAAGGTGTCCATTGAGGACACCTGCGACGAGCTGGTGGATCTCGAGCTGACTGCGAGCGGCATGCGGGCGCCCTGGTTCAACAACAACTTCAGCGACATTGCCTTCCCCACGCTCCTGATGCCCGGGGAGCCTCCTCCAACGGCCACAGAACCAGTTCCGAAGGTGGCAGCCGCGGGTCACATGCCCTTGGATTTCCTGAGCACCGCGAAGCAGGAGGAGGAGCCGGCCAANAACTTCAGCGACATCGCCTTTCCAACGCTCCTGCTGCCCGGGGAGCCGCCTCCAACGGCCACAGAACCAGTTCCGAAGGTGGCCGCCGCTGGTCACATGCCCTTGGATTTCCTGAGCACCGCGAAGCAGGAGGAGGAGCCGGCCAAGCCCCTGCAGGAGGGCCTGCCAAAGGCTGAATCGGTGGTGGTGCCGCCGGCAGTGTGCCAAGCTCCCGAGGCCAACGAGCAGCCGCTCGGCTTGAGTTCCAACTTCAAACTGGAGGAGGTAGTAGAAGCGCAGGACGGGGTGGACGAGGTGCAGGAGCTGGCGGACAGCAGGCCACCCTCCCCCTTCGAAGAGGAAGAGGAGGAGGACGAGCCTAGCGACAGCTTTGAGCTGGACAACTTGGAGGCGAGTGGCCAGGAGGATGCCAGCGGAGGAGCCGCCAAGACGAAGAGGAAGCACTTTTGCGAGAAATGCAGCCGCAACTTCAACTCGTACAACGCCCTCAAGTACCATCAGTTCACCCACAACCAGGAGAAGTCCCACAAGTGCCACAGTTGCGAGAGATCCTTCTACACGCAGAGTGCCCTGAGGGCGCACGAAAGGACACGTAAGTGCTGTGCAAAGAATTGCATTAAGAAAAACACTAAAACCAGGATGGCTACCAATTTTGGTTACCAATATCACTTGGTTTCTATTAATTCTGGTAAAAGGGAAGCAATTGCAAACAACGTCTTAAGATTTAAGCAAAAGTGAAACTGCAAGTTTATCTATCAGTCTACACAAAGTTATATAGTGGGTCCCCAAATGTTAGTATATTCAAGGTAATTTATCATCGATCTTAGTAGAATCTACAAATTTAAAATTTAACCAGAGTTACCAGAAATCACATATTTCCAGACCCCAAAACCATCAAAAAATACCCATAGTCTATATTAGCCTATAAATATTAAAAAAGGAAGAAAACCACCAGGTTTTATCGACACATCCCTAAAAATTGTTACAAAGTAACGATATTATCAATTTTAAGACACCAAACCCTTTAAAACATATTGTATGTATTGATCCAGAGATTTAATCCACAAGGCTTGAACAGATTTGAACAACCTAAGAAATCCCCAATTTTAAGCCCCTAATCCCAGGAAAAGATATATTTTATATTGATCAAGGGGTTAATAGATGCCAACGACGTAAGAAAATTACCAATTTCCAGACCCCTAACCCATCAAAACATGTACAATAAGTGGTGTATATTCATCAAGAGATTGAAACCACACTGCTTCAAAGGAATCATATCAAAAGATTGAAAGATTTCAACAATTTCAAGACCCCGAATCTAAAATATACAATGTTGACCAATATATTTGTTGACCAAGAGACTTAATCCCCAATTCGATCCCTTACAGACTCCGACGTAAAGCCGTTCAAGTGCGAGAAGTGCGAGTTCAAGTTCCGGCAGTGGAGCGACCTCAAGTTCCACATCATCTCGCGGCACAGCGACGTCAAGGCGCACATGTGCGAGTTCTGCGGCAAGAGCTTCTCGCGGCGCTACTCCCTGGTGCTCCATCGCCGCATCCACACCAGCGAGCGCAACTACGCGTGCCAGTTCTGCGAGAAGACCTTCAGCGCCAGCTCGTATCTGATCAGCCACACGAAGGTGCACACCGGCGAGCGTCCCTACGAGTGTCCCGTCTGCGGCAAGAAGTTCCGCGTCTCCGGGGACCTTAAGCGCCACTCCCGCACCCACGACCCCGCCCGGGCGGCCAATCCGGCGAAGGTCAAGCGCAAGCGGGCGGCGGAGATCAAGGCTGGAGGGGGATTGAAGCAGCAGGAGGACGTGGAGGAGGAGGTGGCGGTGCCCGCCGCCCACAACAACAAGTCTGACGCCATTTGCGGCGAAATGAATGCGGGTCAGGAGATTCTGAGCGAATCTTTCCTCGCCAATCTAGGCACGTTTTGCAAACCATGAAGGAGAACCAGCAACTAAATAAATACGAATTTGTAAAGTACGTAAAGAATGTTGTCAAAGTTTTAGTCCGTGATGTTAAATGGTAAATTAAAGTCCACACGAAAAACACAAAAAAAAAACGTTTTTTGCAGAGCATTTCTTTATTATTTTTCTTGTTTTTCTCTTGTCATCTTCATTTGAATTTCATGTTTCTTTTCTCAAATGTTTTCATTCATTTCTCCCGTTCTGTTTTTCTTTTGTTTTGTTGCACTTGTACCGTTCATCGACTTAATTGTTAATGAGTAAGTATTTATATATATATATATTAAATATATATTGTTATTATTAATGTAACTATGTACAACACAAGTGTCTGGGCGCCTGTCAACGGGCCCAAACGCAATGAAATCTTTGTATTCTTTGTTTACAACATAATTTGTTTTTTTCCTCCTTTTTTGTTTCCTTCGTTTTTGTTTGTTTTTGTTTTTATTTTTCAAAAATATTCAACATAAACGCCCCGCAGCCATACGTTTCATAGATTTGTGTGTGCTTTCCATATTTGTTAGACATCGGTTTTTCACAATAATTTCCACATCGTCTCAGAACTTAAAACTAAAATCCTAGTATCGCTTGCTTCACACGCTTTCTTCTCTCCACTTACTTTCTTCTACGTTCAGCTCAGTCCTTGATATCTTCCTCATCCTCTTCCTCATCCTTGTTTTGTTACACATATATGTATATATATATAATATAATTCATCTGTTCACATTTGTTTTGTGTGTGTTATTTTAATAATTAAAAATTACGAAAACTGCATTCCTAGTGTCTCGGTATCCTCCTCTCTGCCTTCTCTACCCTCGCCAACCCGATCCAGATCCAAACTCTCTGCCTTCGCCGGGGATCGATCCCTATTCCGTATAATTAGTATATATTCTTGGTGTCTTGGTGGTGTGGATTATGCTGTTTTGGTAGGTTGAGTGTTGAGTGTGTTGAGCGTTGAGAGTTGTGAGTTTGATTTGTTCATATGGAGTGTGAAACATTTAGTTTTTGGTGGACATGCGAGATGGAGAACGAAACTTTTTGACTACTTTGCGGAGTTGAACTGAAATTTGCCTGCTTTCCGTAGTAAATATGATTTTAAAATTAGCATTACTTTGAATATTTCGCTTTTGCTGTTTGGTTTTTGTTTCTTTCGTTTTCGTTTTTATAATATATGGGACTTAAGAATGTATGTTTTGCTATGGTTGCACACATTTACTGGTTTTTGTTTTGTTTTCTTTTAAATTGAATACGGGTTTATTTTCTGCATCTGCATTGGCATCTGCAATGCGTTTGCCTTTTGTTTTCGTTTAGTTGACAAAGAAATGTTAATTACGCTTTACTAATACACATAATATGAGCTGCAAACATTGCCAATTGTTTAATTGTTGCGTTTACCTTCGAGTCCCCCCATCAATCCATCAATCAATCACCCTCAATCGTATTGTTTGAACTGAAGATCTTCAATCGAATGCATGAATGTTGCTTGATGGCAGCTTTTTGGTTTTGTTCCTCATATTCATCGCTTTGTCTCTGCTGTTTTCGTTTCGTATTTGTGGATAAATTGAATATTGTTTATAAAATAGCTTGCTATTTTATGTTTTTACATCAAAAACACATATTTAACTTGTTTTCAACTGCCGCTGCGGCAGTTTCTCGCACGGGTTTTCATACAAAAAAGATGCTTTTCTTTCGGGGCTGCTGTCTGTCTTGTCGTTATTTTGTTTTTGTTAATATTATTTCAGTTGCTATTGTTGCTTCACATGGTTGCTGTTGTTGCTTCTGCTGCTGCTTTATCCCAAGTGTGTTTGCTACGCTATTTTCCCTCCGTCTGCGACCCTTTTCCAGCTCTCTCGGCTTTTCTTCCAGCTTTCTGCGTCCCTCAAACCGCTCACAGTTGCTTTCTCAGTTTCCCTCTCAATTTATAGAAATATAATTTTGCTCTTTTTTTGTTTTACGTTTTTTTGTTTTTCACTTTTGTTTTGTTTTCTTTTGAGTCTTCTGTCTACATCACCACGTTTTAAAAAAATTAAAATACTTTCTAACGCCTCTTAAAACGCCGTCTTCCCGTCCTCGACCGTCCTCCTCCTCCATCGATGGCATGCCAATTCTTCAAAAGTTATTTGGTTTATCCCACTCAAATACAATATTTACAGTGTACAGCTTACGCTTCGTAGTTGCTACATCTTAATCTTAACCTCGTCATTCAATCTTTCCTGGTTTACGGCCCCACAAAAACGCCTTCTCGACCTCGATCTCTACTCTTTCGCTCCTTTCTCAGTTTTTTTCTCGGCTTTGTTGTTCCGGTTTAAAATTGTGAAAAAATAGCTGCATCTATTGTAAATTTTAGTTATTCTCTCGTTATTGGTTGGTTGTTGGTTTTGGGTTTGCATTTAAAACTTGAAGTATCTTTAGCTTTATATAATTTGATTTGATGATATTTTCCGCGGGCTGGAGTCCGAATCCTTTTGCCTTTCTTAGCTGTTTCTGCTCCTTTTCCTTCTCGGCTGCTTTCATTGGTTTCCATTGATGGCCTGTGCGCCCTTTGACCTTTAGGTACTGCTGCGGTTTCTGTTCGGTTCTATTTCGCTTGCCTATTCACTGGTTTGTTTCTCTTGCTGTTGTGGTAGCGTATAAAAAGTCTTTGATTTGCCCCCTATCCGGTACCGGTTCCGTTTCCGTATCCGTATCCGTTCTCCTCCGCTTCCGTTTCCGTTTCCTCTTCTGCTTCCGCTTCTTCTTGTCCGTATCTATCCGTTGCGGCTCAGCATTAGAGACTAACCTGCTGCATCTTATCGAAATCTAAACACGGCCGGTGCGGCCGCTGCAGTCTCTGTGTGGCAGCAACGGCGGCATTGGCGGTGGCGGTTGCATTTGCGTTCGCAGCATTTCCGGCGGAATTGGCAGCATTGTGTGTCGTTGTTGTGGATGTTGCAGCTGCTGCTCCGGCAGCCGTGCCGCTCGAATTGTTGCTGGGCCGCCGCCGCGGCGAGATGGCGCAGTGAAAGAGCTTCGCCGGCGGACTCACCGAACGCACCTCCATGCTGTCCAGGCCGGTGGTGCTGGCCGGACTGCTCCGCGAGCTGTTGTAGTGGAAACTGTACTTCGGCTGCGGCTGGTAAATGTGATGGCTGCTGTTGCTCATCTTCAGCGAGCTGCTGCACGCCTTGATCACACTCGGCTCGTTCTCATTTCCTCCCGATCCCGATCCCGATCCAATCTTAGCACATTTACTGCCGTTGCTGCCGCTGCCGCCACCGCCTGTGCCGTTGTCGCCGTTCTCCTCGTTTACACTATTATCACATAATTTAATATTTTCGATGCCACAGCGGGCCTCCGATAATATCAGTGGCGTTGTGGAGCGGAACTTCATATGGCTACGATTTGGCTTGAATGCCTCCAATGGCGGCGATGTGCGAAAATTCACGGGCGTCAAGATCGGCTCCAGCGAGTTGCGCAGCTTGTTTTGGGATATCAAACAAGAGGGTAGATATTAGAGATATTAAAGAAAGCTTAAGGGCTGGACCTACCTCATCGTCGGAGCTGTGGGCCAGCGAGCGCTTGCGATTCTCCACCATCAGCGTGGAGCTGGAACGCTTCGAGTTCGAGGTGGTGGCCCGCTCCTCGAACGGCGCCTCCGTGTCCAGGGAGGAGGTGCAGCCCCGGTTGGAGCCCCGGGAGGCGCACGAGGAGCCCGTCGCCGCATTACCACCCGAAGGATGCTGGCCGGCCTGCGAGGAGGGCCCGTTGATCACCTCCAGCTCCTCCTCGGAGCTGTGCTGGTCGTACATGAGATGGGCACACGATGACGAGCTCTGCTGGTGACACATCATGGCAGGGGCTGTCGCTTTTTGGCCAGCAACACCTATTGAAAAAAACAATAATGAGTATTTCTATTGAATCATCTTTGAGCTCGTAAATCAAGGATCGTAATATCCCCTAATTTAGGGTTTTATCTTGCTTTTTTATCTAGCTTTTTGTCTTGAATTTAAATCAATAAGAAATTTTTTAATTTCATAATATTGAAGCTTGTAAATCAAGTATTCCAACCTCGTAATATTTAATAAGTATTTTAATTTCATCATATTAAAGTTTGTAAATCAAGTATCCCAATCTCGTAATATCTATTTAGGGTTTTTGTATGTGATTCTAAGATCTTTTTAAGGCAGAAAAACCTATTGATTATAATCTTTAAAAAGTATCTGGTATCTATCTATGAAATTTCCATTTCATCATATTAAAGCTCCGAAATCAAGTATCCCAACCTCGTAATATAGAATGTCGCAAGAACCAAGTATCCCAATTTGGGATTTTGTATGTGTTTGCTTTTCTTGAATTTTAAGATCTTTTAGAGGTTACTAAAGTAGTCTTACAAACTGGGAGTGGTTTTCCTCATAGCTTGCCATGATTTAGTTACCAATTTAACTAATTTGGCTTGTGTAGATACTTGAAACAAATATTTCGAAAGAAACAATCCAAAATTGTTGGCGAAATATATTGCATACTTTTGCAAACAGTTTTTTTTAATACATAAACTTGCTTGAATACAATTGTAAGTTAAAGAAATTTTAAACATCTGTCAAAATAAGACTAGAGAGTTTTACGATATTGGAGTTATAAACTTGTTTTAGGTTTATTGTATTCAAATTGAATCAAGTTACCCTTGGTTAGATATTTTTCAGCTCCAAAAAGGGTAAATAAACTAATTCCAAGGTTTATTAACGATCAAACTTACTAGTTTCCATATCCACGTCTAAGTAATTTTCCACATCGAGGAGTTCACCATCAGATTCAGTGCCAGAGTCATTCGATTCACGCTGTAAATTCACAAAAAAAGTAAATTAATTAAAACCAAAATAAAATTATAGTCCGGAAATCAAGGAAAGAATAGTTTTTGGGAAATTTGTCGCACCTTTTTGCGAAGAAAATTCTTTTGGTTTGCCCTTAGTGAGTTGTCGCGATTTTTCTGCCTGACAAACTTTATCATGGTTTTTCCTCGAGCTCCTCTTTCGCTTCAGTGCCTGGTATTTATTTTTTACACACTACACATTCATACATATGTACATCGTAAATACATATTCGTATATGTACATTTCATGCACCCACGCAACGTAACGTAACGCAAGGCAACGCAAGGCTAGAACTTACTACGACGTCGCAGTCGGCGTTACGTTTTTGTTCTCCTTTTCGGTTTCGGTTCTGGTTTTGCTTGCGCTCCCTCTCTTCGTCTCCTTCTACTACTATTACTACACACTACTACTTTTCCGCTGTTGCGCTTCACACGCTGTTTCTATTTATACGCCTCCGCATGTATTTTTGTTTGTTATTTTTACGCGCTGCTTCTGCCTGAGCTTCGGCTTCCGCTTCGGCTTCGTTTGCTGCCTCGGCTTCGGCTCGTGCTTCGGTTTTTGGTTTTCGGTTTCCGAGGATTCCCCGACGTATCCGCTTCCTGATTCGCCCTCTCTCGCTCTCGCCGCCCACTCGCGCCTCTCACTCGCGCGCGCACCTTTCGCCGTAACTTATACAGCACGGAATTATCGATTTTTTTTGGCAACGCAACGCAACGGAACGCAACGCAACGGAAGGCAATGCAAACGCAACGCAACGCACGCTAGGGTCGGGCTTAACCCATTGAACTCTGCTCCGTAAGTGCAGCTTGAGAGTCTGAGCCCGCTTTTTTTTCACTTGCACAACGGCTTGGGGGGAGCTGGGGGGTCCGCCTACGTAAGCTGCAATGACTCGACCGATTACTACGGCGTTACTATGGGCCTCGTGTCTAGAGTCCGGGGTACTATTTGTCGTAGCTCGGCATCCAAAGCCCCATCGCCCGTCACCGGCTAACGCTGCGCTCCAACTAAAAAGTTATTGTGCGCCCACAATGTGGCAAGGCAGGCAAGGCAAGGCAAGGCAACACTGTCGCCGATGTCTCTGGAAATCTCTGCGCTGGCGCTGGTGCTGGTGCTGGTGATGGTTCTATGGCCATAGCTATGGCTACGGGAACCCCCCTGCTTGTCCCCCTTGGTTGCAGCAGGCGCCCCCCTCTCCAAACAGATTCGATTCTCTTCTCACTTGCAATTCTTCAGGGATGCCAGATGCATTTAGGGCGCCAAACGGATTGGGCAATTACATTTATTTAGATCAGATTGTTTGCGAAATGTTTAAGCCTTTTAAACAATTATGCATCACTTTATAAACCCTTTAAAAACTCAATTGTAATTCTCTAAAATCGTAACAGCTTATAATCTTGGGTCTCTAGAGGTCTGAACCCTAACAAAATAAGATTATTAATATTCAGCCAATAAGAGTCCTATACTATACTCCACTATTGAAGTAAGTAGGACTTATTGGAATATTTTAAGATCTTAACATGCTTTAAGGTCTAAAATTCGCACATCTATTAAAGTTTGAATAAAAATTAAAGTTTAATCTAGCCCAAATAACAGTCATTAGTTATGATGAATCGTGAACTTCAATTGGACTCTGATCGTTTTATGAAAACAATGTGGTCTTGTTTAATTACAAAAGTAGCCCCCGACGGATAATTGATTGCGTATAATCGACGTGTAGTAATTAGCTGTGCAAATTAACATTCCCGGCAATTTCTTGCGAGTGATTTTCTTTTGTGTGCACTTGTTTTCCCATTCATTGAATTCTTCGCCCATTCCCACCCAGCAATTGCGCAAACGCGCCAAAGTCTGGCAACACCGGCCGAGGCAGGCAACTCGCAAAATGCACTTACTACACTTTGGCTTCGGATGCGACGTGTGGGCCCCGTGTGGGCGCCCATCGAGCAGGGGAAGCGGGAGGGAGTGGGGGGTGCTCCCGGAGGGGGCCAAGCATCGTGCTGCTTACTTTGTACATGCGCGCTCAACTCGTGCCTCCAACCAAGCTGGCCACGCTGGCGAACGAAAGTGTAAGCGCACTTTCGGGGAGCTAACTAAAGGGTCCCAATAGATACGAAGCCCGATTGCGGATAGTTCTTGCAATCTTTTCAAGTGGGTTACAAGTCTAGCTAATGGTTTGTATTGGCAAATCGCGCCGATTTGATAACAAAGCCAACTAACATGGAGTAATACCATTTTGCAGATATGGCACTTGCGTCTTATCTTTCCCTTTTCCTATTTGAAGTGCCACAACAAATTAAGCCACGAAATTTAACTATCAATAACACCTATTGTTTTGCCTATTGTTTTGGCACCTTGGTCTTGCCTTATCTTATTAATAGCTATCTACAACACCTAATAATAATAAAAATAAATAAATGACTCTTTTCTCAACTGTAATTCAAATAATATGATGAAAATTAGTGCTAAAAACTCAATTTTCAATAAAAACTTTGGCCTTATCTTATGAGTAACTCTCTAACAACACCTAATAACAATAAAAATATATAAATGCCTCCTTTCTTTATAGTAATTTAGATAAAAACGTTAAAATTAGTGTTTGCAGATATACATAGATTTGTAATCTTATCTCTCAAATGGTTTATTTTTGTCAAAATTCTATTACAATTTCTTGTACTACAAGAGGAATATTAAAGTAAAAATTAAACTAGATAGGGAAGTTAGTCTTATCTCTTGAATGACACGTTTTCGCTCGCAGTTTCAATTACAACTCTTTGAACTCTACTATCAAATGGAATTGATAACGAATTATAACAATACACGGGTGTTGCAATAACTAACCTTTTCGATAAGAATCTTAAGTCATTGGGAAAACACAAAGTTTTATCTAGTACAGCGGTGGGCAAAGATTTTCAAGAAAAAAAAAAGGGACTCCGTGCGATTTTTTGGTTCTACATATTTTGTTTGTGTAATTTTACACATTTCCTTTTCACCGTCAACTTCGGATGACGTGCACTTTTCGATTACCTTTTGTTCGAAACATTCTCAGCTTTTTCACAGCTTTTCTGGGAGCCAAGAGAGCTATGGAGTGCCCATCTAGATTCTAATAGAAACCTCTGAATTCTCAAGGGGAACAGTCAAGAACTCTTAGGGGAAAAACTCCCAATGGAGCTACAATCATGTCGCGCAGCTTGGTATTTATAGACAGAAGAAGAAGAAGCTGGTTGTGGCAGGCCTATTGCCTATTCGCATGCCTATATGCTCATGGATTCGAATACATATCTACATGGCTATATATATAATACACGTCCATATGCGAGTAGTGTAACGTGTGGCACAGGCACAGGCACAGGCACAGGAATGGGTGGCAGGGAAAAGCGAAAAGCGTGCGAAACTCGTTGCAACGATGGATATGGGAGAAATATTGTTTGAGAGCGAGCGTGGAAAACGTGGAAAACATGACATGGAAACCTACGCACGAACTGGTTTTTCCACCGTTTTTTCGAGCCTGCCAAGCAGCTTAGATTTTCGTAGATTTTCTTTACGGCTTTTGCAGGTTTGCTTTCAGTTTTACGCGGAAAATTTTACTACGAGTCGCGCGCACCGCCTACCTCCCTCCCCCCCACCACCCATCCCCCTCTAGAGCAAAGTATTTGCTCCATTCATACGACACTTTTCCAAGGAGGTGGGGGGGCGGAAAATGTGCGAGGGAGAGGGAGAGGGGGTGTGGGTGGGGGGTGGCTCGTGTGTGGGTGGGCAAATTTTCCGCTGCAGCCTTCAGCTTGAGGTCTAAATTTAGCACTCACGCCTGCAAGTTTTGCAAGGATTTTCCTCCTGCCCCCTCCAGGATTTTCCTCCTTCGCCCACCCCCTTGCTCCTACCACCTGCTTCTTCTCTATCTGCCTCCCGCTCGCACTCACACACTCACACTCTCGTTGGCGCTTACGCACGCAGACTTACTTGCTCTCTCTCGCTCTCGCCCACTGCTTTTCCGCACTTTGGAGCTTTTTGCTCCGTTATTAATTCTTGGAGATTTTTAACCAATTGTTTGGGTGCACACACAAATAAAATCGCGTTTTCGGGGGCGGAAAAGTGCCTGCGGAAAATTGGCTGCGAGGAAAACCGACGCCAGCGAGCGGCGGAATAGCGGGACTAGCGGACCAACGGACCCAAGCGAACCAAGCGGCGCGAGTGACAAAACCATAAAGAAGCCTTCGCACCAGCCACCTAGAGATGAGCCGAAGCCAAGATACCCTCTCGGCATGATAAATATTCACTTACCCGCATGGACTTTCCGCCGTGCAAACTCCGCGGGGGGACGCAGGAAAACGATTAAAAGTTTTTGCTTAAATTTTAAACAATCGGCTGGGTAGCGATATTTTTACCATCACTGGTCGCTGGAGCCAAAAGCTGAATGAAGAGGAAAGCACGAACGGGGAACAACAAAATCGAAGAAAACAAAGGCAAAACACACACAGAAAATAAACGCAGGCGCTCTCTTTGCGAGAAGCACGCGCCACTGGAGCCTCAAAAGCAAAAACAACAACAGGTCAGCCCACACTCGCAGGCGCTCTCTCAGTCTCTCTTGCGCGAGCAAGTGAAAATGCAACCCAACAAGCATTTTCTTTGACGATTAGTCACCCAGTCAAACAGACACGTCAGAATCATAATTATTAAGGGATAAGGGAAGTATTTACAAGTTTTTCACTAAATTAGAGCTTTAACATTATTTTTACAGCCTTAAAAGTAATATTTACCAAGTTGTATGGAACAACGAACAAATAAATAACACAAACCTCGAATAACAATATTCAATCTTCGTTTTGAATAATTTAATCTGTTTTAACATTAAAAAAGACACGTCAGAATCATAATTATTAAGAGATTGGGCTTGTTTTATAGAGTTTTTAGCGAAATTAAAGCTTCGACAATATTTTTACAGCCTTACAAGTAATATTTACTAAGTTGTATGAAACTAATGGAACAATGAACAAATAAACAACACAAATTCAACCAAAAATCTCGAAAAACAATATTCCATCTTCGTTTTGAATAATTTAATCTATTTTAACTATAAAAAAGACACGTCAGAATCTTTATTATTAAGAGATTGGGCTTGTTTTTAAGAGTTCTTAACAAAGTTAGAGCTCTAACAACATTTTTACAGCCTTAGAAGTAATATTTACTAACTTCAACCAAAAATCTCGAAAATAGTTTTCAACTATCGCTTTGAATAATTTAATCTTTTTTAACTTTAAATTTAACAATTTTGAATCTGGCTGCCGATAACCATTTCGATAAGCACAACAGCTGATTGTCCAAAGCATTAACGATAACCACAACAGCTGGCCGTCCAGGGTTCTATGTGCCGGCTGCCGATAACAGTTCCGATAAGCACAACATGTGTATACCCCTCACATGTAGCTCGCACTTTTGTTTACGATTTTGAGTATTATTACTAACTAATTGCATCAGCCTCCACTCGCACAGCATGCCCAAGGAGCAGTTTCGCGCCTCGGCGCTGAACAAGAAGATGTGAGTAGTCGATACACCTAGCAGGGGGAATTTTTAAATAACCTTCCCAAACGCAGATCCCATGTGCAGTTCGGGATCAGCGGAGCGGACGAGATCCAACAGGAGTCGCTGGTGCGCATCATCTCGAAGAACCTCTACCAGGCGCAGCGGCAACCGGTGCCCTATGGCGTCCTGGATCGCCGCATGGGCATTGGCACCAAGGATGCCATGTGCGAGACCTGCGGACAGGGCCTGAACGAGTGCATCGGGCACTTTGGGTACCTGGACTTGGCCCTGCCGGTCTTCCACATCGGTCACTTTCGCTCCACCATCAACATCCTGCAGATGATCTGCAAGACGTGCGCGCAGGTGATGCTGAAGAACGAGGACAGGGCCGTGTTCGAAAAGAAGCTGCACAACCCGAACTTCTCCTACCTGGGCAAGAAGGCGCTGCACGTGCAGATGCTGGCCAAGGCCAAGAAGGTCACCAAGTGCCCCCACTGCGGATCCCCCAATGGGGGCGTGAAGAAGGGTCCCGGTTTGCTGAAGATCCTGCACGACCCGTACAAGGGCCGCAAAGTTGACTCCGCTTTCACGAGCAACATGAACGAAATGCTGCGCTCGACGGAGTCCAATCGGGACCTTAACCTCACCCTCAGCAGCAACAGCACCGCCGAGGAGCTGACCCCCCTCATGGTGCTCGATCTGTTCGAGCAGATCCCGCAGAGCGATGTGGCCCTGCTGGGGATGTGTTCGCGCGGCGCCCATCCCAAGAATCTGATTGTTACGCGGGTCTTTGTGCCCCCCGCCTGCATCCGGCCCTCGGTGCTGTCCGAGGTCAAGGCCGGCACCACCGAGGACGACCTGACGATGAAACAGAGCGAAATCCTACTGATTAACGATGTTATACAGCGGCACATGGCCACGGGCGGCAAGATCGAGCTGATCCACGAGGACTGGGAGTTCCTGCAGCTGCACGTGGCCCTCTATTTCCACAGCGAGATCAGCGGCATCCCCCTCAACATGGCCCCCAAGAAGACGACGCGCGGCATCGTCCAACGCTTGAAGGGCAAGCAGGGGCGCTTCCGCTGCAATCTCTCCGGCAAGAGGGTTGACTTCAGCGGGCGCACGGTGATCTCCCCGGATCCGAACCTGATGATCAACCAGGTGGGTGTGCCGGTGCGCGTGGCCAAGATTCTCACCTACCCGGAGCGCGTTAACCAGGCCAATATGCGGCACATGAGGCAGCTGGTGCGCAACGGACCGAGCACCCACCCGGGAGCCAATTACGTCCAGCAGAGGGGCTCCAGTTTCAAGAAGTATCTGGCCTACGGCAACCGGGAGAAGGTGGCCCAGGAGCTCAAGTGCGGCGACATTGTCGAGCGTCATCTGCGCGACGATGACATCGTCCTGTTCAACCGCCAGCCGTCGCTGCACAAGATGTCCATTATGTGTCACCGAGCGAAGGTGCAGCCGCAGCGGACGTTCCGCTTCAACGAGTGCGCCTGCACGCCCTACAATGCCGATTTCGACGGGGACGAGATGAACCTCCATCTGCCGCAGACGGAGGAGGCCCGCGCCGAGGCCCTCATCCTCATGGGCAACCAGTCCAACCTGGTGACGCCGAAGAACGGAGAGATCCTGATTGCCGCCACCCAGGACTTCATCACCGGGGGGTATTTGCTCACGCAAAAGGAGGTGTTCCTCACGAAGGAGGAGGCCATGCAGCTGGCTGCCTGTTTTCTGGCCAACGAGGACTCCACCATGCACATCGAGATGCCGCCGCCGGCTCTACTGAAACCTCGTCGCCTGTGGACCGGCAAGCAGATGTTCAGCCTGCTGCTGCGACCCAACAACGACTCCCCCGTGCGCCTGAACATGGTGAACAAGGGACGCAACTACACCAAGAACATGGACCTGTGCAGCAACGACTCGTGGATCCACATACGCAACTCGGAGCTGATGTGCGGCGTGATGGACAAGGCCACCATGGGCTCGGGCACCAAGCAGTGCATATTCTACCTGATGCTGCGCGACTTTGGCGAGGCGCACGCCACCAAGGCGATGTGGCGACTGGCCCGGATAGCCTCGTACTTCATCCAGAACCGGGGCTTCTCCTTCGGCATCAGCGATGTGACGCCCAGCCAGAGGCTGCTGGAGCACAAGGAGTCGCTGCTGGAGCGGGGCTATGCCAAGTGCAACGAGTACATCGACAAGCTCAAGGCGGGCACGCTGCAATGCCAGCCGGGTTGCACGCCCGAGGAGACGCTGGAGTCGGTGATGCTGCGCGAACTGTCCGGCATCCGAGAGCAGGCCGCGAAGACCTGTTTCGCCGAGCTGCATCCCACAAACAGCGCCCTCATCATGGCCCTGAGCGGCTCCAAGGGCTCCAACATCAACATCTCGCAGATGATTGCCTGTGTGGGCCAGCAGGCCATCAGTGGCAAGCGCGTGCCGAACGGATTCGAGAACCGCGCCCTGCCGCACTTCGATCGCCACTCGGCCATTCCGGCGGCCAGAGGTTTCGTGCAGAACAGCTTCTACTCGGGCCTCACGCCCACGGAGTTCTTCTTCCACACCATGGCCGGGCGAGAGGGTCTCGTGGACACGGCGGTCAAGACAGCCGAGACGGGCTACCTGCAGCGCCGTTTGGTCAAGTGCCTCGAGGATCTGGTGGTCCACTACGATGGCACGGTGAGGAATGCCGTCAACGAGATGGTGGACACCATCTACGGAGGCGATGGCCTGGATCCCGTTTCGATGGAGACGCGCAACAAGCCGGTTGACTTGGTCCACCAGTACGACAATTTGCGCGCCCAGATTTCGACGGGTGAAGGGCCCCCCATGCCGGGCGAAGAGATACTCCAGACCCTGGAGGTGCTCCTGCAATCGCCGGAGTTCGCCGAAGCGCGAGAGGACTTTAAGGAGGACGTGAGAAAGCACCTACAAGCGGTGGCCAAGCGGATCAGTCGCTTGCAGGAGAAGTACGAGCGGTTTGGCAGTGTGTGCCACCAAATCGAGAGCCTGACCATCGAGCAGCTGGTTGAGTTCCTGCGCCGCATCAACGATCGATACAATCGGGCGGTCAGCGAGCCGGGAACCGCCGTGGGAGCCATTGCCGCCCAGAGTATCGGCGAACCGGGCACGCAGATGACCCTGAAGACCTTCCATTTTGCGGGTGTGGCCTCGATGAACATCACGCAGGGCGTGCCGCGCATCGTGGAGATCATCAATGCCACCAAGACCATATCGACGCCGATCATAACCGCCGAGTTGCAGGACAACCAGAGCATGGAGTTTGCGCGCCAGGTCAAGGCGCGCATCGAGAAGACCACGCTGGGCGAGCTGTCCTCGTATGTGGAGGTGGTGTGCGGTCCGCACAGCTGCTACCTGGCCCTGGGCATCGACATGGCGCGCATCAAGCTGCTCGGCCTGCACATCGATCTGGACAGCATTGTGTTCAGCATTCTAAAGTCGAGGCTGCGCCTGAAGCCCGCGCAAGTGGAGGTGGCGCCAAAGTCGCGGATCATAGTGCGGGTGGAGGCCACCAAGAATGCCACCATCAACTCGGAGCTGGCCCGGCTAGCGCTCAGCTTGCAAGGCGTTGTGGTGGCCGGGCTGCCGAACATTAATCGGGCGGTGATAGCCGTGGACGACGCCCGCCAGCCGGCCACCTACAAGCTCTGCATCGAGGGCTACGGACTGCGAGACGTGATCGCCACGTACGGGGTTGTGGGTGTGAAGACGCGGAGCAATAACATTTGCGAGATCTACCAGACGCTGGGCATCGAGGCGGCGCGCACCATCATCATGAGCGAGATCACGGACGTGATGGAGGGCCACGGCATGAGCGTGGACTGGCGGCACATCATGCTTCTCGCCAGCCAGATGACGGCCCGGGGCGAGGTGCTGGGCATCACGCGGCACGGCCTGGCCAAGATGCGGGAGAGCGTCTTCAACCTGGCCTCGTTCGAGAAGACCGCCGACCATCTGTTCGATGCGGCTTACTACGGACAAACGGACGCCATCAACGGGGTGTCCGAGCGGATTATCCTCGGCATGCCGGCGGGCATAGGCACGGGCATCTTCAAGCTGCTCCACTGCCACGAGGACAAGGAGATCCCGCCCATCGAGCCGACCATTTCCAACTTCCTGGGCCTCGTCCCCTGCGCTTAAAAAGCTATTGCGATTAGACTTTAAGATTAAGGTGAGCCCAACTTATTTAATTAAATATGATTATTTTAATAAATATGAGCTCAGTGTGCAATAATGTGGTTAAACTTTCGGAACAATATATCGACAGCATAAATATTGGTATACCTCTTTGGGATGATGCATTTGGGAGGATAGAATGATTGCTAAAATCTTGAATTCATGGAATTCATGTGGCTTTGCAAACTTTCTTGATATTATATACAATATTTAACGTATAACTTTAATTATAACATGTCTACGAAAAGGCAAAGACCTTGCCTATGACAGTTTGTCACTGATTCAGTCTGATTTGAGGGTTGTCTGGGCCAAAACGGAAAGGAGCAAATCAATTATACCACTTGAACACGTAGGAAGTTCAAGTGAAATGTAGGAGCTGCTGCCCTACGGGAATTCCTCTTTTCCTCTGATGACCTCAGTTTTTGTTGAACTTTAATTTTGTTTGATGAAACGTGACAAAATGTACTGCAGCATGATATCATCTTGACTTTTTTGGGAAATCGAAAGATGGGTGCGAGAATGAGTAGAGTTTTAGCTTGAGTTTTGCAGTGGCACTAACTATAAATCTGAAAAGATATTAATGGAAAATATATCTTTAAGCAAGTTATATCTCTTATAGAAAATGTGTTTATAATCTGCATTAAGAATCGTTATGAGTATAATGAAATCGATTTGTATTATTAGTTTAAATACATGAAATCAATTGAAATAGTCTATGTTATACGTTACATTTTTTTTTCTGGTTATTTCTTATTTCTTATAATTATTTCTTTATAAAGGTGGCCATTAAAACTTTTTAAAAATTGAATTTTCGGGCATTCCTTTTGGACTTATTTGCTTCTAAATAGTGTAAAATTGCGGAACGGATTATATTTTACAGTATTCATATTACAATCTCACACTAATCTCCCATTTCAATTTAGAACCTCGTTATTTTGGGATGGCTCTTGCGGTTAAAATGGCCTTTTGGCCATGTGACTTTACTTAACCCAAACCCAACTAACATGGGCGCAAAACGTTCATTTATAAGCCTTACAAGACTTAATCCTATACGATTTTTTAATGTTTCCATTAAAATTGTAGAACAATCTCCCATTTTAAATGAAACCCTCTCAACTTTGGGGTGGCAATTGTGGTTAAAAGATTATTTTGAACGTGCGACTATTGTTAACTTGAACGCGGCTAACATGGCTAGCCCACCACCCTGCAGTTAACATAAAATACAAAAGCCAACTGCCAGCCAGTTACCAACAGCAACAGGTCAGGCTGTTGCATTGCAAGTTGCTGTTGATGTTGCTGCTTGGTTCTCGGGTTGCTGCGCGAGTATCTCTGCGGCTGCCACTTTTAACATTTCGGCCAAGGTAACCCGAGAGTGTAACTGACATTTTGGCGGCTCTCCGGCATCCGAAAGCTCTTCAGATACAACAGACTACGAAATATCGCTTTGAATACCAAGCGAGCAGTCCTCTCCACGGCACTCAGCTTGCTCAGCGCTGGGCCCAGTTCAGTTTGGTTCGGAAGGTGTTCGCTGGTGGACGTGAGTGCGCTTTTAACCCGGGAAGGAAACAACGCTGCTGGCAGTAACTTATTGATCTCAAAGGTGCTTTGTTGTTGCCTCTCTGCCGCAGCGCCGTCGTCGCGTATACGTACAGTCGGTTGGTGTTCGCAGTGTGTGAGAGTGTTTTCGGTCGTCACCTGAGTGTGTGCGATCGCCAACTGACCGCGCCTTAAATGCAAAAGCATCGCATCTCGGCTATGCAATAAATCTCGGGTCAAATCTAAATGAAAATATCTGCTAAGCAAGCTAAATAAATAATATTTATGGAGTGCAAGAAGTGGTGACCAGAAAAGAGAGCGAAACCCCCGAGCTTTGGGCCGAAAAGTGAGGTTGTGTTGGAGGCCAAAAAAAAAAAATGGTATTACCAAACACACCAATATAGCCAAGAAAAGCAAAGCGGAGTACACAAAGAAAACATACAAGACGCGCATTAAATTACGGCTCAAACGAAAGACGAGGGGGTTCTGGCGATTAGAAAGGATATCGTATGCCCTCTAAAGCGGAAAAGTAATAATTAATTCTACCAGCTAACTGTTTTGCCATGCTACGATTTGGCCAATTTATGTCTTGCCTTTGGCAAAACGAAACCCAGCGATGTATAAAGATTGAATCCGAAAATTCTGTTGGCTGCTTTGCACGCTTTCTTGGCAGCAACGTCTAATTGCTCTATGGCAGCTTTTAGCCATTTATTTTACTGCTTCTGCTTTTTTGCGCTGCGTTTGTGGCCAATAAACTGCAACTGCAACTGCAAGTGGCAAGTTGCAACTGGCAAGTGGCAAGCCGATGCGTTCAGCGAGCCGCAACGTTGGTTGCACTTGTTCCAATTCGCTCCCTTTCTGTGGACAGGTTGCCGCCCCGCCAGGTTCCTCTTCCACTTCCTCAGTCTCATCCTCCGTCGGTTACTTCCGTTCCGCCGCATTACTCATTACCGGATTGGGGCAGCCGATGACGCGTTGTAATTGTAGAAGCGCAGGGCAAATGGGAAAAAGTGAATTAAAAGAACATTTCGCATACGTAAAAGGAAGTGGGGCATTATCAATCACTTGGCGTGTAGATAAGTGAGGTTAAAACAAAGGCCAGGGCACTCCATAAACCCGCGGAAAGATAAAAGAAACCATTTCTATAAAGGTTCCAAGGCTGTGTCATTCGGACTAGCTCCATTTTATAGTTATTTTGGTATAGATATAAGATATTCGAATGCTTAAACCCTCCAAATATACCCTAATTTTTCAAACTTCAACGGTATCTAACCGTATAAACACCACATAACCTGCTGGTCAAGTCAATCAACGTTTTTAGCATCACCAACAACAGAGAGAGGCGTATAAACAAAAATATATACGTATTAGCTTGGCATTAGTCATTCAGATCTCGTGGATGCTCGTGGATGCCGGCAAATGACTAACCGGTATATAGTAGATACTATTGTAGATATTTTAGATATTTAGATGCGACAAAGCGAACAAATTGAACAATGATGAGACAATCTCAAACGAGCATAAAATTGTTTAGACAATTGACATTATTTTACCAATTTTGGTTCACCGGGTTGATGAACTTTGTGGTAGAACGGAAACTAAATTAAATTGCTGTAAAATTGCCCGAAAGCAGCTTCACAGCGGGAAAGCCCTTTCACCATTGAGAGAAAGCATAATTAGTCTAGAATTCTAGCATGCGATTGAACATTTAAACAGATTTTAGTAGAATTTAGTAGGTTTTAGAGTTGGTAGAGGCAACAGTAATATCTATAAAATGCCATAGATATTTTAACGTGATTCAGCTTTGTTGTCCTATGTTTTATATCTTATCTATTAAGTTTTTACTGCGATTTAAAATGCAGTTAAACAATGGAAAGTTCTCAGAGAAACATTAATGGTAAAATGGTTCCTGAAAAACTCCCTGAATTTTAATGGGATAGGCCGGGGCATTGTGACAATCGGCAAATGCCAAAGCGCAAAGCGGGCCAAACTAAAGTTAATAAACCCATAAAAAGGCAGACAAGAGACTTTTGAATGCACTTCAAATGCAGTCACGGCAACCACAAAAACAACAGCAACAGCAGCGATATTACAACAGCAACAACAACACCGACGTTCAACGACTTTGCTGCATCGCTTGCAGTTGAGTCACATCCATCGACACTCAGATACTTGTACAAGATACAAGATACAATCCAATACACGCACCGTTGCACCGTTGCACCGCCTCCCCTTCCCATTACCAATTCCAGGCCCCAGCAACGTTAATATACACAAAGCTACTTTGCATATTCGATAAATATAAAATGCTGGCTATCCAGAATGTTGACGGGTGCACTGCGGAATATTTAATGAAGCCATAGTTGACAGAAGGAAGTGCGTTGTTTGTAAATTGTACGAGTATATGCATATTGAAACTACAAATTAAATGCATTTTCTTTGTCCTCAAATCCTTTGACAAGAAAAAGCTGTAATTCTAATTAAATTCACAATTAAAAACCCGTTTATATAATATTTTAACAGTGTTAAAAAGAGTTGTAGAATTCCTCTAATAACCGGTAACATTTTTAAAGAAAATGTGACTAGTATAACCAGGACTATAAGTTATGCAAATAAATATATTTAATGTATCATACCTGGATGAAACAATGATCCATTAACGCAATTTACAATCATTAAAAAACATTTAACAAGAAAAAGCTGTGATTCTAATTATTTCAAGAGTGTTAAAANAATTAAGTTTCTAGCTTTTACCATTTTGGAGATATCGATTTTTTTGCGAATACGAGGGCGGAAAGGGGCGTGGCAAAAATCTGGAAATAACATTATCTGCATAATAGTTAAACAGTTTTATTTCAAAAAGAAACAGGTCTCTAGCTCTTATTTTGTTCAAGTTATCGAAGAAAATGCAGTTTTATGCAAATTACGAAGGCGGAAAGGGGCGTGGCAAAAATTTGAAATAAACTCGACCTGCGTACACATATAACGGACCTAAAGCAAAAAGAATTACACCTCTAGCTCTTACCATCTCCGAGAACGACGTGTTCATACATACAGNACCCCTTTATTGTTTTCTGTGTAAGATTGCCATGTTATGGGGGCGAGAAGGGCGGGGGAAAGGTAAAGCTTAAAAGTCGAAGGTGGAAGAAATGCTTTCTGCTTTCTGCTTTCTTCTTACTACGCACACGTAACGTAACCCAAAGAAGCAACGAAGAAGAGGAAGACAAAACACGAACTTGCGGTGCGTGCGTCGCTCTCTGGCTACCTCCCTCGCACTCCCACTCCCTCTCGCTCTGCATCGGTTGTGCTCTTCTGGCATGAATGAAATGCTTACACATTTACAGTTATTTTACAACAAACAAAACTACTTTGCATGTTGTAGTTGTTTGTTTGCCTTATATCTTTTGTTGTCCGCTTCGTGGTTTTTGTTTGTGTTTTTCCTTCTGTTATTGTTGTTGGTTGCTTGGCGTTCGCTCTCCAACTCCCCCCTCCAACTCCCCCCCATCCCCATCGCCCTGTCTCTTTCGCTCCCCGAGAAATGCACGTATCGTAAGCCCTCTCCGGCTTTCAGTCGCTGCTAACGGTTCTTTGCGTACGGACGTGTTTTTTTTTGTATCTGAGAGATACGAATCGAAAAAAAGTGAGTTTTCAGGCAGTTCGGGGGGGCGGGGTGTGACTCAACTGCATTGGTATTTCGTTGGCTGTAAAGGTGTTTTCGGATTTTTAACCCGTTCTCTTCGTCGGGCCTTCGCTTTTGGCTTATCAGGAAAATTTGTTAACAATGCCATGGGAGATGGGAGTGTTGACGAAACCGCAACACGATTCTCATGTTTTTGGTTGGGAAATCTCAAGAAAAACGCATCGCAGGCATCAGTTTGAGGTGCAGAAAGCATGAAAATGGATTGAAAACAATTGAAAAGTGATTTTTTGAAAACGTTTCGGAAAGCCAACATTCGGTTGATGAAGAAAGAGTGGTGATTGTGATAAGAATTAACATTGAAATGATAATAATAATCGAAACAGGGAAGGTTTTGGGAACGTGCGTGGTTATTAATACAAATCTATAACTAAATAATGATAATTATATGAAAAACTGAAACCTTAAGGAGCATAAAAACAAATAAATACAAGAACATATCACGCCAAAGTGTAGTTTGTGTTGAAAATCCTCTTAAATTTGAAATCCCCTTCCTCTATTTACCTTTAGCAGGTTTACAACAACTCAACTGCCATGGCTAGCAATTGGTAACAAAAAAGTACAACCAAAAGTTAACGAAAATCAAAGTGAACCAAATTAAACGACACTCAAAAGTGATTAGAAAACGATGCACAAATGGAGCTGCAGCGACATAAAACGACCAACTGCCACAAACTAGTGCGAAGGAACGAAAACAAACACTGCCCCCCACCAGTGGCTCCAAAATGGGCCAACATATGTTTATGGGTGCTCCTGGCGCTGATTCTCTCGACCCACTTGGCTCAGTCGCAGGACGCGCAGTCAAAACAACACGAACAACAACACGCCGAGCAAGGACAACCCCAAACGGAGCAGGACGAGGTTGAGCTGTTGCCGGATAATGACATCGAGTTCGCCAGTCTAGATGGCGCCACACAATTGCTCCCGGCGACCCGCCATTCAGGCGGAGACGTCACTCCGGCGCCAAACACCCCGTCCTCGGCCCCGGACCCGGACCCGGCCCAGGGGCTGACGTCAGCCTCGTTCACGGAACTGCAGGGCGGCGAAATCCTCAGCGAGCGAGTCCTGCGGCGCAGCGAGAGCCCATACTTGGCACGCGAGGACCTGGAGGTGTTGCGGGGCGCGAAGCTAACCATCGAGCCGGGCGTCACCATTGAGTTCGCCCCCACCAAAGGACTCAAAGTCAGCGGCGTCCTGCAGGCGGTGGTAAGTCTTGGGGAAATTCATTAGAAGGCAGTAAAAGCACAGTAAAAGCTGGGAAAACTGGGGTGAAAACAGCACATAGTTCTGGGGAAATTAGGCGAATATAATGGTGAAATGAATAGGTATTGAATTACCAAATCACCAGTGATTTAGCAGAGTAAAAGGACATTATAATGGATTAGGAAATGTACGAGTATCATAATGAATTGGGTAACAAGTCACTGCCCTAGTGACTTAGGGTTGTTCCAACAACTTACTATTATAAGAAAATGGTTGTTGGATACAGTCTTTAGCATTTATTAGAAATGTTTTATAAATTTAGATTCAAATAATATAGTAGAACCAAATCATAAATGGTTATACCAGCTGATAACAGAAACATTTAGAAAATATCAAATATAATAACAACTTTGGGTGGATATAAATAATAAATTTGTTGTTAATAATTGTTAAGAAATCGGGACAACAAAATTCATCAATTATACTCGTAAAGCAAGTTTAGAACTCTATTAGTCAATGTTTGTTTAGCAAACATTACCTTTGTATCTCTACAATATCTTCCAAGGGAATTGGAGAAAAAAGGGGAACATTCCCATTTGAATCGTATACTCTCCTCCGAGTTTACGTTACACCTGTAGGCGTTTCGCGAATGATTAAGCGGCACCTGTTGCTATCAGCCATTGAGGGTCCACTATGAGTAACCTGGGTGACAGATAAGCCTCCGTAAAAGTTTCGTACTGGAGTCCTCCTCGTTGTTGACTTTATGGCAGCGATAAGATTGCGATTGTCTGATTTACACATCGTTCGAAAGGGGGGAGATACGGCTATATGGAGCGGTGCACATACCCGGGATTCCGAATCCGATTCCCGATCGGTGGAGCATGTGGTAGGTTAGGGCCTCGGCGCATGCGCATGCGCAATCTTTTGTTGACCCTTTTTGAGGGGACGCAATTGGGTCATCCAAGTTCAGTTCACTTCCTCCCAATTACGGTTGGACATCAAAGAATATTGGCTGCATGCACTTTGCATGTTCCGCCCTGAGCGACTAGAGTCGCTTAATCAGCGGTCAGGGGGTCACCGAGGGTTAATTAGATTTAACTGAATGTCGGAGTCGCATAATTGACAATTCCACAAAGCCAAAGGGAAATACTCGCATGATTAAATTAGCTCTTTGTCCGCTTCCTAAGCCAAGCTGTCCAAAAAACAGACACAATTAGACTGTAAGCCATCGATTTTCACACTTTTGCGTATGCAAAACACCCGTGAGTCACTCATGAGTAGTTTTCGTGGGTTAAGAGTTCACCGCTCGTTTTTCGTCTGCTTAATTGAATACAAGTGTTTTTGTTTGCCATCTCGATGCCCCGGAGTGGGCGACATCTCGTCTCGAGATGAGCTTAGGTGTTAATTGATGCCTCGAATTAGATGAAAATTATAGTTGTCTTGCGTCGATTTTCATTGGCAAACGAAGGCCACCAAAGGCGAGGCAAAGAGATATGTATCATAATTGAAAACGAAAATAATTGCAGTGGCCGTGAGAGCCACGAAGTCAAAGTGAAAATGTGTACGCCTCAAGTGAAAAAAAAGAAAATGCAGAAGCACGCAGAGTCGAGTTGGAAAAAAATTAAGGGTGGGAAAAGAGTTCGCTGGGATTATAAATTTAACATCTAAATTATTCAGGTTTCTCATAAATCATTTTTGGGGCAAGTTCTTAAAGTAAACACTGATGGAAAGTAGAATAATTAGACGGTATAGCTCAGCTTACACTAATAATTTTTAGCCATAATCTTAGGAACTTATGGGTTATATATATGATTGTTTTCAGGGCACACCCACGTCTCGAATTGTTCTGAAATCCCAGAGCAACACAGCCAACTACAAATTGGAGCTGCCCGATGACCAGGAGAAGGGCATTCGATTGGTAGATGGACCCACTCCCGTGGAGGGAAGACTGCAGCTCTTCCACAAAGGAGCCTGGCGATCCGTCTGCTCCAATTCCAGAAAGTAAGTCCTTAATAATACCCTATCCAACCCCATTAATTTACTCAATTTAATGCAAATTTACAGCTGGACCCTGGCGGATTATGGAGTGGCCTGCAGGCAGCTGGGCTTCCGGGGCGGAAGGTTCTGGAATTGGGTGGAACGGACCCCGGGATACTATCCCCGGGTGCTGTACGAGCAGCCCAAGTGCAAGGGCGGCGAGGCCAATCTGCTGGACTGCGCCTGGACCTCCAGGCAAATGGGAGCCGGGGCGTGTGACTACCACAACGATCTGGGCATCCAGTGCTTGCCCGTGCACTCGGAACCGCTGGGTCACTGGCGGGGCATCTACTTCGACAATGCGCCCTCCACAAAAGCCCTCGGGCGGGACAACACCGTCTATGCCGCCCAGTCGGAGTCGCGCCTGAAATATGTGGACATTATTCGAGCAGGAAACGGTGCTGGATTCGCCGCCAAGTCGGCGGTGGAGGTGCAGGGACTGCCTCCGCAAATGGAGCATGTGGTGATCAGTCACTCGGCGTACACGGGATTCAATAGCACCCGCCCGTGGGCGGGCTTCCACCTGCAGAATGTGACGGTGCGCAAGTGCAACGGCATCGGAGTGTTTGTGAACTCCAGCCAGGGATTGGTCAATCTCGACGGCTGCTCCATCGTGGACAACGCGGCGGATGGCGTCAAGTACGTGGGTCATGACCTGCGCGGAACAGAGCGCAAGGATCGAGCCAGTATCTATGACTTTTGCACCCTGCCCACGACCTCCGGCCAGACGTATCCCATCTCGCTGTCCTTCACCCAGAAATACTATGCAGGCTCGGCCAAGGAGTGTGGCAAGTACTTCTTCACGCGACCCGGATACCTGCTCACCATGCACTTTGAGCACTTTGTTCTCATGCAGAACGAAACCGCCACCGTGGAGGTCTACGATGGAGCCTCCACAAACGACAGATTGCTGTTCGAGTGGAAGGCCAGGAACTTTACGCGGCCCCAGAGTGTGACCTCCACGCGAGAGAAGATGTTCGTGAGGATACGCGCGGATGCCCGGCAGGAGTTGAATGGTTACTTCCGGATAACATCCGGGGACTCAGTGGCCTACGATCTGAGGGTGGCGCAGTCCACCGTTGAAGACAACGGCGGTCGTGGAGTGGCCATCGATAATATACGCTCCAAGATCCATGTGCACAGCAGCTCGGTTTCCGGAAACGGGCACGTGGCCGGTGTCCATGTGACCAGCGGAGCCGGAGACGTAAACATTACCAGCTCCAACATAAGCTTCAACAACGGAGCGGGTGTGAACATCACCTATTACGGTGGAAATCGCAACATCTCCCGATCGGCTTTGACCTCAAACAAGGGATACGGAGTGGCCACCTGGCTGAATCACACCACGGACATCAACCGAGTGGAATACATTCCCTTCAACCAAACGAGCGTGGTGGAGTACTCGCAGATCGGCGGAAACCTGGAGACGGGCGTGTTCCACGGCAACTTCTGTCGTCCCATCTGGGTGAACATCACGGGGAACAGCTTCAATGGCAGCCAGCAAAACGACATATTCATAGAGTCCTGCTACCAGGCCACCGCCAACGGGCAGCCCAACATGCAGCTCCAGTTGGGACACAATCAGTTCAAGTACTCGCAAGCGAACTCCATAAACCTGAGCCCAGCCCTAAATCTCCAGGGCAGAATCGAGTACAACATGTTCCGGTACGGCACCTACGGATCCCTGTTTGTCAACAACGACTACATATACCCGGAGTTCAACTACTTCCCCGTGAAGTTGGTGATCCAAAGCAACTACTTCATGCGGAACAGCGGGGTGCATGTGGTTTCCCTGGGACTATCGCCGTACAGTCGTGCGGAGGTGCAGTACATACTCTTCACCAGGAACTTTGTGAGGGGGAACAACATCACCGAGGCCTTTGGGCCTCTGATTGCGGGATCCGAGGGCAGTGACGGGGCCGGACGATTGAATCCCCGCTCGAGGGTGGCGGCTCCTGTGGTCGTCGGTTCCAGCAACATCGACATCTTCCGGAATATCCTCCACAATCTGGACTCCATGTACGAGATTGGCTCCCAGCTCACGGATCAAAGTCAGATAATAAACGCCACCTGCAACTGGTTGGGCCATACGGACGAGAGCAAGATCTACGCCAGACTGTTCCACCGCAACGATCGCTACAATCTGGCGAAGATCAACTACATCCCCTATCTGCTGCACAGCTCCAATCCCGGTTCTACGGCCATGATCACCGTGTCGACGGTGGTGCCGCGGTTCTTCCACGAGGGCAGTGATGTCATTGGCGGCGAGGTGGACGGCCAGGACATGGTGCCTGCGGGTACTTATACCGTAACCAAAGACATCAACATCCGGCCCGGTGGCAAACTGATCCTGCAGCCGGGAACCACGTTGAAATTCGAGCCCAGTGTTGGCATGATGGTGGCCGGAAAACTGGAGGCCCGCGGACGCAGACCGGACGATATCCTGTTCACGCTGAAAAGGGAAACGATCATCGTGAATGACACGGAGACGGTGGACCTGGACAGCGAAACGGAGGCGGTGGACATGGAGACGGAAATGATTCCTGCAGACGGCGGAGTTCCCAGGGTGCCCGTGCGTTTGGTCGGCGGCACCAGTGCCAGTGAGGGCAGACTCCAGTTGTACATCAAGGGACGCTGGGGCACTGTCTGCGACTACGGGTGGAATGTCCTGAACGCCGCCTTGGTTTGCCACCAGCTCGGGTTTTCGCTGAATCCCCAGGATTGGCGTTTGCTGCGCTCCCAGCTGCCGAATGCCGGGACCTCCGAGGACATTTTGGCGGCCAATGTAAGGTGCACGCTGCAGGATCGGGACGTGACCAAGTGCCGGGCGGAGTACGAGTTCGAGAACACCTGCAGCCATGAGAACGATGTGGGTCTGCGGTGCTACGAGGGCGCCTGGGCGGGAGTGCGGTTCAGCATGCTGGCGGAGCGGGCGGATCTCCAGTACGTGACAGTGGAGAAGGCGGGACTGTTCGATTACACCACCAACTCCTTCAAGCCGGCCGTGCAAATGGACCATGCCCGGCACAATTTGGAAAATGTTCGGGTGGTGAACAACCTGCAGGACGGCCTGGGAATCGTTTACTCGGACATTTACGCAGGAAAGTCGGTGAACAACATCAAGAACTCGGAGTTCTCGGGCAATCGGGGAAGCGGCATCAGTCTCAAACAGCTGGATTTCCGGATTTCCGGTTCCATAATCAAGGATAACAAGGGCAGCGGCATCTCACACGATGCAGTGGTCTCTGCGTTGGATCAGAAGGAAATCGGGGGATGGTTCAACATGGCCCGCGACTTTAATGCCTACGACACGGATTACGATCCGTATGTGCTGCCCCACGAGATTAGCAACATAGATCTGGGCACCTTCGAGCACAAGTACATCCGCACAGAGGAGATGCTCGGCCAGAGTATCAACCGGAAAATAATTGTGCAGTGCCCGGCGGGCTATGTGATTGGCATCCAGCTCCTGAATCCCATCCACAATCTCTCCAGCGAAAGTATAAGCATCCTGAACGCCCGCACCGAGAACATTCGCAGTGATTTGTGGCAGGTGAAGAGGGACCTGAACGTTTTCCCGGTGACCAGCAGCAGCTATGGCATCATTATCTACTACGAGAGCGGGTTGCAGGCCCTCGGAGGAGCAGTGCTCATGCTCAGCACCGTCACTGCTCCGGTGCAGAATATCCGCAACCGGATAGTCAGTGGACCGGTGCCCACGCTGACCATTCGCTCCACGAAGATTCAGAAGAATCTGCGGGGCATTACGGGCATCTACTACAATCGTTATATTGGCGACAACGGCGAGTACTACCTGCGGAAGGCTAATGAATCCATCAAGCTTATCAACTCGGAACTGAGTTTCAACGAGCGGGAGGCCATCCTGATCAGGTCGCCCTACTGGGATGTCATATCCAGCAACATCTCGGAGGTAACCCTGCACGTGAACAGTTCGCTGATCAGCCAGAATGGTCATGGCATACGTCAGATGTCCAAGGATCTGCGCTCCTCCAACAACCTCTTCCACTACGTCATACAGGATACGACGGTGGAGCAGAACACTCACGGAGGTTTCCAGGTAAAAAAACTAATAAAAACAATAATTGTTTCTCTATAAAACTAATGCAATTCAATCCCATCTTTGCAGGTCTCCCTTCCGTACGTGTGGCAGTACAACGAAAACTTCACGCACTCGATTTACTTTGGAAACAGCACATGGCAAAGGAACCGCGACTTCCGCATCTCCGTCCACGGCCACTACACGGTCTTCAACATCACCTCGAACGTGTTCCGCGAGAACAACTGTCCGGGCGCCCTGGTGGCCCTCGATGGAATGGAGAAGCGCCTGCGTTTCGACAACAATCGCTTCGAGTCGAACAACGCCAAGTTTGTGCTGCTATTCAAGGCGGACTCCTTGAGCGAGATCATCGGACAGGTGCCGGCGAGCATCGAGTACAACAGCTTCAAGGGCAACAGCATCGTGACCATGATGGCGAACTACAGGCATCCGTACATGAAGGTGGCCCGCAGGATCCGCAAGCAGCACAACCTTCCCACGGCTGTGATCCGCTTGGACGGGGTCCAGAACGTCCGACTCTATCGCAATCTGATTGCGGACAACGAGATGGACTACAACCTGGTGGCTGGCGTGCGATCGGCCAGATTGAACAACTATTTCGAGGCCCGGGAGAACTGGTGGGGCACCAGGGACACGGCGCTCATAGAGGCCAAGATCTTCGACTTTGACAACTGGAACGACCATGCGGATGTGATATACCAGCCCTTCCTGATCGAGGACAGCTACGATGCGAGCGTGTCCGTGGTGGTGCCCTTCAATCAGGACCAGGAAATCGATTTGTCCACCTACCGCGGTGGCAGGGTCTACAAGGATCTGGTGCTGAGGAAGCAAACCACACCCTACTACATATCCTCGGACATCACGGTGATGCCGGGGAAAACGCTGACCATCAATCACGGCGTGACCATGGAGTTTGAGCCAAATGTGGGCATCCTGGTGCTGGGCACCCTGATAGCCATCGGCTACAAGGAGTCGCCCATCGTGATGCGACCATTTAGGAACGCCACCCGGGAGTCCTTGATCGAGGCCCAGCCCAAGAAGAGGGCCCTGGAGGACATGAGTGCTCCGCTGACCGAATTCGATTCCATACGACTGTGCACCGGGGCCAACAATTGCACGGGCGATACCGATGGTCCGTTTGGCTTGAACGAGGGTTTCCTGGAGTACTTCAATCACACCACCCTACAGTGGGTGCCGATCTGCGACGGCAGGTTCACGGAGAGAAATGCCCAGGTGGTCTGTCGGGAACTGGGCTATGATCCGCTGAATGTCTACTACGGCCACGACCGGAGGATAGAGTTTCACACGAACTCCCTGACCCGCATCTGGTCCTGGGTGCAGCCCCTCGAGTGTCGCGGCGACGAGGAGCGGATGGAGGATTGTGCGGAGCGCCTGAATGGACAGCTTTACGGCCACCGGCACGAGTGCAAGTGGGACGATGTGTTCGTTTTCGTGTCCTGCAATGGAATAGCCGACGACGAGGTATACTGGGGCGGCATACGCTTCGCCAACTCCAAGTTCGAGGAGATCCAGTACGAGCACCGCCTGCACAACACCCGATCCCACGCCCGGTTGCCCTTGAGGGAGAGCCAACTGGAGTTTGTGAACATCCAGCAGGCGGGCATCCTGCACAACCACAAGTCGGCGGCCATCCAGGCGGTGCACAAGAACCCGGCGATCACCTCGGTGAGCATCGAGAACTCGGCCAATCACGGCATCAACTTGATAGCTCCCAGCGGGAAACTCAATCTGAACCACTTGAACATCAACCGCACCCTGGGCACTGGTATCAGCATTGTCTCCCTCTCCGGTGAGGGTCGTGACAGCGACGAGTCCAGCTTCTCGCCGCTCAAGAAACTCGATCTGCCCTACAAACTCTTCTCGCTGGTGGACATCTGCGATCCGCAGAAGGTCCTGACCATTGAGGAGCGCATGCTGATCTACTACAAGTACGACAATAATCCCGTCAACTGCGTCAAGATCTTCACCTCGGCTTTTCGGGCCAAGCCCATCGGGTTCCGGCTCCTGCAATCGAATCTGTTCAATCACTCGAAGCTCTATGGCCGCACTGACTTCATAAAGCTCTACGACGGCGACATCTACAATGTGACGGCCACCTATCTGGGAAAGATCGAGTCCGACACCGAGAACCAGCGCTCCTTCTTCAAGACCAAGGGCCCGACAATGAGTCTTCAGCTGGTGGCCAGCGGGGCTCCGGAAACACACGGATTCATAGCCGAGGTGGTCACCGTGCCCATTTCCACGCTCGGGCAATGTGAGTTGTTCTTTGATCGGTTGTGACTATTTAATTATAAAATTTGCGTACCTACTTTTCAGATCGCGATGCCCTGCACAACATTACGGATACCCACATCTCGGGGGCCATGAAGGGGGCGGTTAGCTACTCCTCTGCCGGCGAGGTCACGCCCACTTTGACCCTGATTGGCAATCGCATTGAAAAGAACTGCAAGCAGTTGTACGGCAACTTTTCCACCTGCGCCTCGGCCTTGAATTTGGATGTGCAGAACATGAACTCCTTGTACTTTATGGTGAGTTTACTTACAGGGTCTTGGCGCATTTAGATTTATCTGAAAATAACTTGCTATATATATTTGTTGTTGATAATTATTTCGACCTTTTAATAACTAATTAACTCAAATATTTAATTTAAAAGTAGGTAATGCTTTGGATATTATGATGAATGCATCCGCTTAATAATTATTAAATAGTTGCTTTAAAACTCTATCATTTTATTTATCCAAGGTATTCCCAAGTATTAATCTTAAACTGTACTATCCCTAGAACAATCTTTTGATGGACAATCAAGGAGGTCTTCGCATTCGTGCGGATTCCCGAGGATCGGCAACATCGCTGCGTGGATTTGTGCATCACAACCTGTTCATGAGGAATCGCAATCGTCCTGCTTTGTACGTGGAGGGACGACAGTCCTCCCCCTACCAGGAAGTAGAGCTCTACCGCAACTATTTTGCCCAGAACATGGCCGGTTACGAGGATGTGATCCGGCTCTGTCAAGTGGTGTCCAACTTCAGTTATAACTACGTGCACAGCAACGTAGGTGGCAGGATAATGGAGGTGTCTGGGTTCGAAAAAGTCCGACTACAGATCTATCAGACCACGGCCCACAATGGTTTCTACAGGTGGGAACTATATCTCACAAATATCTATAAGATTTCCCTAATTAAATCGTTTTCCGTTTAGGAACTTTGCCACCAACTGGATGTCCAGGGCCACAATTGTGGCGGGAACTGCGGGCCAGCAGTATGTGGACAACATTTTCGAAAACTACGAGAATGACTACGAGCTGCTGACCGTCAACAATTCCATGTAAATACAATATTTACTACCAGAATCTTTCAGTTTAGAATAAGCCAGCATACAATATTTTCCTGTGGTATTTCAAGCTTGTCGAGTATTTCATCTTAGAAACTAATTTTTTAAGCCCTAAATCTAATCGGTGACTTTCTTTCGTTTTATTTCCACCTTCTACCATTTCCTTCCTCCTGTAGTATGAGTTTTGACTATGAAAACAGGTAAGATAACTGCCTATACATTTGTGTTGTCAATAACCTAAGCCCTGAAATTACATCTGCTTTAGGACCTTCGAAACCTGGAGCTCAAAGATCGATGCCCGTCACAATTATTGGAGCTACAACAACACGATTTCAGTGCAGTCCCGCATAAGAGATAAATCAGGTGAGTTCTTCCCTCAACACTCATTGAAAATGCTGTCTATAATGGGTATTACTCACCATAGATGATCCCATGCTGTTGGAGGTCCTGGCCGTGCCCTTCCAAATGAACAACGAGACTATTCTGGACGGCAAGTGTCCACCTGGTTGGGCCTTGGTTCACGACACCTGCTTCATTTACGTGGGTGCTCCGATGACCTTCCACGAGGCCCGCGACTTTTGCCGCTCCGAGAACTCAACGATGCCCTTCCTGCGAACGGACAAGACCACCTTGTGGCGGTATCTGCAGAGTCAGATGAGGCATCTGAAGTACCCGGAGAAGGTGTGGATCCAGGACTACAATCACATCGAGCGCTGCACGAGTTTCGTGTTCGGGGAAATCGAAATCGAGGATTGTGGCAAGGAGCGCGGCTTTATTTGCGAAATGGATCCAAGGGTGAGTTGTCTCCTAAATTGATTATAATTTGTCAGGCAAACTAATCACATTTCAACCCGACTTGCAGGTGATAATCGATCCACTTTCGTGGCGTGCGGACATCTTTGCCATCAGTATTATCTCGGCCTTCGTCCTGGCCATTATCCTGCTGATCCTGGTGGCCTTCTGCTGGTTCGCCAAGTCCAAGCACCGGCATGTGCAGCGCCTGCAGCGTAGGAACAGCATCCGCCAGAGCTTGCGCAGCTTGAACAGCATCGATCCCCAAGGATCCCTGCGCCGCCGACCCAATTATGTATGATTTCTTTTCGTTTAGTCCTTTTCGATTGGGGTTTTAATTTTGATTTCATTTCTTTCCCTTTGTGTTTGTTTTATGTGTTGTTTATGTGTTGACCCACCCCAGAACATGTCCAGCAGCAATGGCACGCTGTCCAAGAGCCAGGACTACAAGCAGATGGTGGCCAACGGCTCCATCGATTCCATGGACAAGAGTGTGCTCAGTTCGGAGGCGGGCAGCTTCGAGGGATACGATCAGAAGACCAACTATAATGAGTACGTGAACCAGAATGCCCTGAGACCGGTGCACAGTTCGCAGGACAATCACCAAGGGAGCCACAAGGTGGCCACCATCTCCAAGGCCTCCAGCCATCGGGCCCGAGCGGCTGCAGCAGCTGCTGCCCTCGAGCCGGATGCCTTTGAGCTGAGCTACCGCAACGAGGGATTCCGCGACAACTCCACCTATGGCGGCGGCACCAGGGCCAATTCCGTCAGCACCAGTGTGGCGGAGGACACTCCGATTATCCACCAGACGGATCACGACGAGGGCGGCTCCGATTACTATGGCAATGCCAGCACTCTGCCACTGCGCACGGAAGTGGGAGGCTCTGGATCGGGCTTGGGCTTGGGCTCGGGATCTGGAGGCAGGCGCGGGCAGCCCGGATTGGCCTTCCTGAATGAACTGAAACAAAACCTGCCGGAGTACCAGCGCTCCTCGCACAGCAGCTTCATGCCGCAGAGGAATAGCGGCGACTCCCTGCCCTTCGATCAAAAGCTGGACCAGTTCAACTTCTCCACAGAGTCGTCGCTGTACCGCCCAGCGCCGGCGGTTCCTGCCCAGCCAAGTCCAGCGGACATGCGGCGACCGGACTCGTACTACACGGCGGTGAGGAGCAGCAAGGCCCCCGCCTCGCACTACCGAACACCCAGGCCCTTGGCCCAGCCGCCGGCCGCACCGCAGGTGGCCCCGCAGTCCCGACCCAAGACCGTTTACCAAACGGGTTCCGGGGAATCCTCGCCCTCGCCCACGGGCCCCCTGCCGCTCGCGAATCCGTATCATCGCTCCAAGTCGGAGGCGCTGCTGGAGACCGACTTCGATGACGAGGGCGGAGTGGCGGGTCTGCAGCCCCTGCAAACCAACGGACGGAGTCACAGTCAGCCCCTGGAGACGGCCATGTGATTGCCTTGCGTTGCAACGTGCTTCTAATTTAACGCTAATCTAAGCTCACTCACTCATCACACAAGATCCGGAGATCTCTGGGCCCCCAAAACAATTTCGATTCCCAGACACAAGCCTGCAGCCTCATGGATATTGCCAAACTCAAAAGACTTTATTATTTAATGATTTGCTCGTAAACAAATTTGGATATGGAAATGCAGGAGCTGGTGCTTTGGGAATATGGAACTCCATCAATTTTGCCAAGAGTTGGAAGACCCACAGATTCGTAGTTTTAATAGGTTTACAAACAAATACTTTATAAAACAATATTTTATAGTTCGAGATTACGGTTACGTTAGCGACGAACATGCCCGCCCGTTGTTTTCTTTTAAATTAAATAATTGTGGTAAACTTAGATCATTCCATCCATTAGTTTAAGACTACGATTACGAACATTGCCTAAACGAACGCAAATACGAATTAGCGCTAAGTTGCTGTATATAAAAAAACAATAAAGAGTAACACTAATCCACTTGCACTGAGCCTTTGATGCTGATCAAGAATATATATACTTTATGGGGTCGGAGAGTCTCCTTCTGCCTGCTACATACATTTGCCCAAAGTTAATATACCATTTGTACCTAAAGGTACATGGTATAACAACAAAAACTTTAATTCACTTACCTTAAAAATGCGATTGGACATCTCATCAGCGATGGGTGTCAATGCCGGAATGGGGTCGTACATCTGTTTGGCGCAGCTGCTGGTCTGGACGAACTGCATCAGATGGTGCAGCAGATCCCAGGAGAACTTGCAGCGACGACGACAGTCATGTTAGATAATCACGGTCCTCCTCGTCTTCCACTGGATGGTCGGTATCGGGAACTGGTGGATCAGATCCTAGAGCTGCGTCTGCGTCTTTAGCTGGTCCAGGAACTTGATGATGTGGTCACTTTTCGGCGGGCGGATCTCTCTGCGAATTAGAAATATATTAAAAACAGCAAGAATTTTAACTCACTTACCTGAAAAATGCGATTGGCAACGGTAAGGTAATGACTTTTTTGTCAGAACTAGTTGGGAATTATTCCACGGCAAGGTGATCAGAATATATGGCGGGGAAACTATATAAACTTTTCCACAAATTAATTACTTTTTTGGACCCGATAATGATCGTAACTCTAAGCGGGCCAGAAAAAGGGACTTTCGACTTTCCTACCTGTAACCTGGTGCGGATTCCACGGCGTAGGATCTTCTCGGAATGCTGGTCTGGACGAACTGCATCAGATCCCAGGAGAACTTGCAGCGACGACGACAGTGCTGGCTACGCGTCGAGCCCGTGACGTTAGATAATCGCGGTCCTCCTCGTCTTCCACTGGATGGTCGGTATCGGGAACTGGTGGATCAGATCCTAGAGCTGCGTCTGCGTCTTTAGCTGGTCCAGGAACTTGATGATGTGGTCACTTTTCGGCCGGCGGATCTCTCTGCGAATTAGAAATATATTAAAAACAAGTGGAAACGCTGTAGTCGAGATTCCTCGACAACGAGATACCATGTACCTCTCTTGCTGCGGCATGCCGTTGTCGTGGGAAGGGGTGGGTAAAACTTTAATTGGTCATATCTTCTATATTTATTGTCCGATCTGAACGTAATTTTGCATGCACGTGTTTGACGATCAGCAGACTTAGCAGACTTAAAATTAGTCTCTAGCTTTTATCATTTTGGAGATATCGATTTTATTGCGAATACGAGGGCGGAAAGGGGCGTGGCAAAAATCTGGAAATGGCATTATCTGCATAATAGTTAAACGGCCAGAAATTGGGACTTTGGACATTCCTGCCTGTAACCTGGTGCGGATTCCATGGCGTAGGATCTTCTCTGGTGGCTGGTCCTTCTCCGTGGTCACCTGGTTTCACGGTTCCATATGATGGGAATGACGGGACTGGATGGGTTGTATCGCCGGGATTAAGTCAAACATCTGTTTGGCGCAGGAGGTCGTTTGGACGAAGTACATCAGACGCGGTCCTCGTCGTTCCAGTGGATGGACGGTACAGGGACATGTTGCCAGAAGTGTGTGGCTACAGCTGTTCTGCTGCTCTGATGCGGCAACATATCGCTGTGGTGTTTTTTGCCGTCGATCCAGCACAAGTTGCAGACGAACGAACGGACAGACGGACATGCTGATAAAGAATATACATACATATCGACTTTGTTGGGTTGGAGACCATTCCTTCTTCCTGTTACATACTTTCGTACGGACTCAATATACACTGTTATTTAGGAGTCGGGTATAAAAAGTTGGGATCTTCAATAGCAACATGTTTTTATTTGAAGCAACATTTATGTATCAGCTTCATGCTGCATGCAAAGCATCAACATTTGCTTCAAGAAACATGCATACGCAGTCTATAGATCAGCATCATGCTGCATGCTAAGCATCAACATGTTGCGAAACCTTAAATCAAATTTTCCAGCTTTAATTAAGTATGAGTAATTTACTACAAATCTGAAATCTTTCTTTAATAATATTATCTTAAATAATATGACTAAATTTTACTGCAAAAAGGTGAGACTTTCAATGGAACTTGTTTTTGTTTCGGCCAACATGTATACGCAGTCCATGTGCCAGCATCATGTTGCATGCGGAGGGATGAATATTAGAAATCCACCACACCAAAGTCACTCAGACTGCTTAGCAACATGTTGGGACCGCAACCCTTCTCCTTCGGTCTGAGTGGAAATGTCGCGCACCCTTAAGGTTCGATGTTGCAGTCAAACGTTGCTTGATTGAGTTTGCCAGGCAACATGTCCCTGGCGAGCTACTCGTCATGTTGTTGCGGCTAGCACGTACATATGTTGCAGTACTTTTGAGACCTTCTTGGTCCTCCACGGTCTTGGAGGTTTGTTGCTGTTGTTTTTGGGGGGACGGAGCAGTTGCCTCGCAGCGGGCCAGCTTGGATGTTGCTGAGCTTTGCTGCGCCTTGGGCCACCGATGATGCTGCGGCAACTTGGGATGGAAGTTCCTTTGCTTTTGTTTGCCTGCCCTGCCCCTTGGACCCTTCCTTTGGCAACATTTTAATTGGGTATTCCAATCAGCTGTGAATTCGGATGACAATTCTTCGGATGGGCATACTTAAAAAAAAACAAGAATTAAGGACTTTGGATTAACTGCAATATTCGTGGTTTTCTTAATTATTAAACAGGGCTTTCGGCTGAGTTTTTAGATAGTAAGTCTTATAATATACCTACCTAAAGGGGTTCACATATGGCACTANTTGCGGGATTGGGGAGCCATTTAGGTGGACTGTTGGGCAGTTGCCTGGGCGGAGAGAGAATGTGGTGGTGGTGGACTTCTCATTGCTGACTTCAATATTCCACCGCTTTTGCCATGTGTTTAGCAAGTCAAGCTGTCTTTGCATGACGGCAGCTGCCTCTATGGCGCTGTCCGAAACGGTCAGGAATGCGGAGTCGTCAGCGTAGGTTGCGGCCATCAAGTCCCGGTTCTGTAGAACGGGGAGGTCAGCCGTGTAAAGGTTGTAGAGCAGTGGACCAAGAACGCTGCCTTGGGGAACTCCGGCGTGAACCTCTCTTAACTCTGAGATGGCCTCGCCGCATCTTACCGCAAATTTACGGTGTTCCAAAAATGACTTTAGGAACATAACATGTATTTAAATTTTAAAATCTGTCCTCCTTTGGGACAATCATTAAATTGTGTGTCAATTCCTTCGTGGTTGGATCTTGCAGTTTGCATCTACCTTACAAAAACAAAAACATAAAAAAAAATAATAACAAAACATAACAATAACAATTCAACAACAAATCATTCGGGTATCATAATTAGACGATTGTCCAGAGGGTGGATGCGTTAAAGGCGACGAATTGTGGAACTGTTGTCCAGCAGGTTGATGGCCTTCTTTCGTATCGAACGCTGAATCTCTCTATCTCCTCCTTGACCCACGGGATGCCGAGTTGTTTGTGGATGGTGGAATTAGCACCTTGTTTTGGAATTTTTGAATAATTTGCCGGTTGCTCAAGCTGGCGGTGCTCCAAATTTGGATGCCATAGGTCCAAATCGGCTTTATTATTGCATTGTATAGGAGCAACTTGGAACGCAAGCGTAATTTGGAACGTTTGGAAATCCTTGAACAGATTTTCTGTTCTGCTATTGGTGGTAAGTGTGGCTTGTGGATACATACGTGTCCGTGGACCATTACTCAAAAATATAGGGAAACCCCAAAACGGGGCGTGGCGGATAGTTTCGACGCACTATGTCAATACAGATGGTACAGCAGCCCTTTAATTTCCGGCGACGAATCCTTGTCCAGAATACAGGTGGTCCCACATTTTGGCGCAGCGAATCGCCTGACGTACTGCATCAGATGTGGCGATGGGATGCGAGATCCTCACATACCTTACAGCGGTGGCGACGGTGATGAGAACGCGTCCATCAGAGTGATGATCCTCGCAGTTCGCGTCGTTTCTTGGCGATCGTCGGCATCGGGAGTTGGAGGATCCGATTCTTAAGGTGGTCAGGGAATCGGAATCGGTTACTTGGACAACCGCGGAACAGCTGGCTATTGGTGGCAGGCTTGGACATTCGGCCACCGATCGAAGCAGACGTCGGAATCAAGTCGTAGTTCCTCTTGGCGCCGCGGATAGCCTCGATGCACTGCATCACAGTTGGTACAGCAGATCCTTGGACACCTATCAGCGGTGATAAGCGGCTGGCTACTGATGGCGGGCTTGGACATCCAGTAGCCGCTCGGAGCAGACGCCGGAAGCAAGTCGTACCTCCCTTTGGCGCCGCGGATAGATTCGCTGCACTGCATCACAGTTGGTGCAGCAGATGTGTCCAGGGGGACACCTGCCAACGGCGATACTGCTGCCAACACGACGATACCGGAACGTTGAGAGCCAGGGACAGATGAGGATTATGATCCTCGGCATCCACTTCCATGACCAGGCGGTCCCTGAGATCTGGAACTGGTGGACCCAAAGCTGGAGCTGCGCATCCCTCCTTGGCTAATCCAGAAGCTAGAACGAAAAAAAAATATATAAAAATACTTACCCAAAAAATTGGATTTCTCGAGCTTAAGTAATGAATTTGGTGTCAGAACTAGTTGGGAATTATTCCACACGGCGGGTGGACAAATTAGTTTGGCGGTTTGGTTTGAATTTAAATTTGAATTTAAATTTTCAAATTTTAACTGATCGTTGGAAAGGCGGTTAAAAGGCGGTTAAGTATTTAAATTTGTTTTTCAAATTTTAACTGATCTTTGGCAAGGAGGTTAGGCAGAAAAAATATTTAAATGTATTTTTCAAATATTAACTGCTCTTTGGGCTCGAATTTCTATAAATTTATTTTTCAAATTTTAACTGCTCTTTGGGTTTGTTGGTTAGGTGGTTTTGACAATTTGCGAAGAAAATATTTAACCTTTTTTTAAGGATTTAATTGAGCCTTTGTCTTGTTAATTGGTATGAGATTTGGAACCCCCTTTCTTCATCATACACCCTCAAATGTTTGGAAAACACCGGGGTGTAATTCTTGTGTTATTATTGCAGGCAGATCAATTGTTGCCACGCCCCCCTCCGCCTACGTATTTGCAAAAAAATCTATTTCTCCGAAATGCTTAACGCTAGATACAACATTTTTAGTCCGCTTGTCAAACACGTGCATGCAAAATTAAATATAGAAGATATGGCCAATTAATGTTTTGCCCACCCCTTCCCACGGCAACGGCATGCCGTTGCATATGCTGGGTGACGTCAGCTGTCACCCTGTTACATACATACATTTGCACAAAGAGAGCACTTAATAATAACTTTCCAGTTAGTCTCTATGGCATGTTTCACATTTTTCTAAAAACATATTTAAAGATACACTTAATTGCATTTGAAGTGATGCCAAAAAGTTAAGCATCTTCAAAAAATGTCATAATTTGTCTTGTCATTAAATCAGCTCTTCCCGATTCCATTCCCAAGCAACGGCAATGCGGCAATGCAGCCCATTTGTGTCACTCGTAAATTTCCAATGCCGGCATCAAGCCGCCAGCCGTCGCATTTCAGTTTTATACTCTACTTCCCTTGCTGTAGGAGTTTTTTTTTTTGTCAGCTTACCCGGTACTCAATCCGAGAATGCTCCTTGCCAAGTGGCAGTCATTGGCTTTTGCAGTTGCTAGCCGATTTTCGGATTGTGCTTAACAACTTGCAGATTTAGTGCTTGGGAGCCGAACTAGAGCCCAGAAACCGCACGCACCACAAAATTTATGTGTGTGCCTCGAAACTGGAGGAGACTTTTTCGACAGGACTCGTTGGCGCCGCAGCCAAGGACACTGGGACACTGGGAGCTGAGTTGTCATTTCAACTGTGGCTCTGCATAATGAGTGGATAAGCATTTGACAGGATTATTCCTAGTTCCCAAGCAACTTAAACTCTGTGTTTTGCTATCTAGTTAATAAATAATTGCCAATTGTGCGGACTTCTGTGCTATGCGCCCTCGTTGATTGCCCTTTGATGGACACAAGCCTTGCTATGATGAACTGGTCGCCACATTTTCAACTGACGCTTTAATTATGCAAGTTAATTTGTAACCATATATCTCGAAAATATCGAAAAGGTGATGAAATATGTCCTTGCAACTAGACTTAAACGAAGGCCAGTTCATTCACGATTCAGCAGAGGGGCTAAACTCTAAAATCGCATTCATAATTTTTGAGATATTTAAGAAAACAATCGCAGCAACTTGCAAGTGGTCTTCATTTCTAGTTTTCGCTACAGTTTTTTGGCCACATCTCGGCCAATTCTTGACTGAATGGAGCGACCCGTACCTTAATATCTTCATGGAGAGTCCAGTTATCGGTCCTTATCACTACCTTTAATTCGCTACCGCATATTTTAGGGATGAGCTGGCAAAGTTGAGAAAAATTACGCTAATTTACCCTTTTTCGTTTCGCTAAATTACTCATCGGATATAGCTCCGAGCTTTCCAGTATTCCCCGTCGTTCTGCGATTTCTTTTGGAAAAGTTATGATATGGGAAAGTAGAGAAAAATTACCGATTTTCGATTTTTCCTATTAATTTTGGGGTTATCACGAATAAAAGCCCTTTTTGCGATTAGAGCACTCCTTCACCTAGTTTTGGCCGTTTAAAGTTTTTCACTCAATATTTGCCATATCTAGGCCAATTCTGCACCGATTGGGGGGCGCCTTATCTCTTTTTGAGGCCAAAGTCGTATTTTGATCCAAATCAATTCTTATTCAATATATCAAAATATTCAGGCTAATTCAGGCTAATGTATTTTAATGTTTTTACAAATGCAGTTATATGCAAATAATTAAATTATTGTTTTATTTCTACATTTATATTTAAATGTTTATTTGTATAGTTAAACTATACCTACGAGTGTTTGTACTGCAGCAGGGCATTGTAGGAACACACAATCACCCGCAATCTACACTTGATGATAATATCTCTTTAATGACAAATAA
>JAJJHQ010012269.1:0-13619 GCA_021223825.1 Drosophila ironensis
TTCAAAACTCTATCTAGATGTCCTCCCTGCTGCGAACGAGTAGCCATGTCTCATTTTTGAGTAGTTCCTCGCGACAGTTTTTAATTAAATCACATTTTTATAGAAGACGATGTAATACGCTTTGAAAAACCAAATTATGTTTAATTACTTTATATGAATGGTGGGTGCCAATACTCTGTATTGGGCACAACTCTAGCTCCTTCGTTGGGCGCCATTTCTCTGTAGCGTGCAAGCGGCGTCGGGCTTTACGTTCTTTTTCAGATAACTAAAGAACGCGGTTTTCTGGGTGAATGGGGGTTGCGTACTTTGTCTAGGCTCGGTCCTAGCTCGCCGTGGCCGGGGTTCTTTTCACCCAAAGTACACATAACATAACCAGACAAAATTATAGTACGCGATGTTGATTTACTTTACAAAAAAAAAGAACCAAACGACCGACACAAACAAAACGGAGCAATCCATCTAACCGCTGTTCGTTGAGGAGATTTGGATGATTTGGATCCCTCCTCTTTCGCTACCCTCCCAACCGTGACAATTTAGGTGTCTTTATAATTGTCCCTAATCCATAAGATAACTCACATGGTGCGACAGTGCATTAGCTTGGGTACTCGACAGACAAAAGGAAGAAAATTAAGCCGACATCTTCTTTGCAAACATTATAATATTTAATAAGTTATTTAAATATAAATAACAAAAAACAAGTAGGAACGCTGTAGTCGAGATTTCTCGACAACGAGATACCATGTACCTTTTTTCTTTATGAACCATTTCTTTGATTTTATTTTTATTTTTTTCAAATAATTCACCAAATTTTCGTTTGTTGACATCCAAAAAATCAGCAGGTGCACACATACACACACTACTATATGTATACACGTGCGAACGAATTGAAGTCAAAGAAGAGACGGATGACGTCACCTCAGCGTGTGCGGCATGCCGTTGCCTAGGGAAGGGGTGGGTAAAACTTTAATTGGCCATATCTTCTATATTTATTGTCCGATCCGTACGTAATTTTGCACGTAAATTTTGTTAGCATTAGTATGTTAACATTTATTAAATATAGATGATGTTCTTTTTAATTTTAATAAGTATAGAGGTATTTATTTTATGTTACATTCTTGTCTTGTTCACTTTTTATCTGATAATGAGCTGGAAAGCTTCTTATTTTTATTGAGAGAGCTTTAGAGCAAAGCTCTTATGCTGAGATCGAGCTTGTAATCTCTCACTGTTAAATGTAGGCGAAGAAAGAGAGAGAACAAGAACTTCGACTACATAACTTCCCATCGCTTAAATTAAGACTCTCCTGAGTTTTACAATTCGTTTATAAATGTATGTACATATAAGTGTTAGAAATTCAATTTTGGTAGATTATGTTAGATTTGAACTCTGATATTTCTTCTTTCTTTTTATGTTGGAGGTATGGACATTATATAAATTAAATTTTCTGTATTTCGGTTCATTTTTGTGCCTTAGACTCTAAGGCTTAGAGACTTATAGTTTTTTATATATCCTTTATTTCTAGTTTCTTCAAAATTTTCTCTTGTTTGATTTAAAGATTTAATGTAATGTTCCTTATATTTTAGAATGTTATTATGTATAATTTTTTTGTCACAATTTTCGTATTCAATATTTATCGGCGTATTTTGTATTGCTGAGTGATAGATGTTATTATAATATTCTATAGCCTTACTAACTTTATCTTTGATTGATAGATCTTTGTTTTCAAGGTATATAATTCTTATCTTTTCTGTTAGAGTGTTATGGAATCTTTCAACGTCTGCGTTGCCGGTGTGACTGTTCGGTTTCACAAAATGAACTTCTATATTCTCATTTCTTAAGTATTATTTTATATTTACACTATTAAATTCATTATCAGTTATTAATTTTTCAAAACTTCCTTTTTGGGACTTGTACAAGCGCATTTTTTCGATAATAGTTTGATTATTGCGATCCTCAAGATAGAAGGCAATAGCAAATTTTGAAAATCGGTCAATAAAAGTTAGAAAATTACATTTTGAATTTGTATAGATATCCATATGAACAATTTTTCTTATATCGTTTGGTGTTTCCGTATATCTAAATTTTTCTTTCACTGGGTTCCTGTCATATTTACACCGATTACAAATGTCGCAATTGTTAATGTATTTTTTGATGTAATGTTGAAGTTTTGGAAAGTAAATCATCTTTTTTAAACTTTGGTAGTTTTAATTTATACCTGAATGACCAGTATCATATTTATGGAATCGTTCAATTTCTTTATACACATCTTATTCATTTTCAATGTCTTTTGCGTGAAATGAGCATTTTACAAATTTAACATTTTTATTGCCTTCGAAAATTTCGATGATTTTGTTTTGAAATTTATTGTATTGATGATCGTTATATTCACTGAATATTCCTACTTTGCCTTTTTTGCAGTGCTTGCAAAAAACGGTCGACCGTTTCTCTATGTCTGTAAATAAAGTGTTTTCTCGAGACCCTTTACGAAAAGACTCAGAGAGCAACCGATATTTCGGGTCTCAGACCGAAACCGATTGTTCTCAGACCGAAACCGATTTTTTCTATTCTGTTACAGTCCGGTTGTTTCAAGACCCTTTCGTCGTGTTCCATTTGGGAAACGGTCTTTTACTCTTACAGTGGTTCGAAGCATATTTGGTGCAAGAACAAAATAAACTCTTTATTAACTAAAATTCTGAAAAATTGGGTATACTGGACCGATTCAGATTTTACCAGGTCTCCAGACCTGAACGTAATAGCGAATATGTGGGAGATTTTGGACCAGGCGATCACGAAAAGAAAAATAAGCAACAAAAATTAGCTGAAGATTGCCTTACTGAAGGAGTGGAGGAAAATTCCGGTTGAAACCACAAAAAAATTAGTGGAATCAATGGGAAACCGTTTAAAAACAAAAGGGAGGCCCAATTAAATATTAAATTTAAGAATTTTATATTTTCTAATAGTTTTAAGCGTTTGCACGAAATAAGCTTCGACGCCAGCAAAAAGTTTAACAAAAAGTTTATTTATATTACTGCGTTAAAACTTTTTTGATATCTTTTCTATTTTGGCTGCAATGTTTTTTAAAATTTTATTTTGTTCTTGCACCAAATAAGCTTCGAACCACTGTAAGAGTAAAAGACCGTTTGCATTGAGTTTTTTAGTCAATCGGTCTTTTCCTGACACTCAATGTGAGACCGTTTCTCGATCGGGTCTTTACGAACTGCTCTTGAAAGACCGACCCATACAAAAGGTCTTCGGAAATCGGTCAACCGAAAACCTAATCGAAGAGAGCAAAAGGGTCTTGTTCAGAGCAAGACCGAGAGAGTATGTTTTTTTTCGGTTGTGCTCGCAAAGAGAGCGTAAGAGTAAAAACGGTTGACAGTTATTTGCAAGCTCTGCTTTTTTGATATGGTTCTCCAAAATATCTTCTATTCCATTTTTTTGGAGATCATTTAAATTTAAATAAATTTTTTTATTTCTATTTGTAAATTCCAAATAGTTTTTTGGAAATGCGAAAACGACGAAATTTAAACAATTGAAATCGTGGTTGTTTGACTGAAGAAACAATTGGCTTTATTGGCTATATGTTGCGCGCTTGAGGTAACTTCGAACATTAAATCAAACAAATCGGCAGAAGGCCAAAGCGGAAGACATCGAAACGAGAGAAACAGGATAGAGCGAAAATATAGAAAAGAGAGGGCGGGCGATTAACCCTATAGCACCCCAACATTCCGGCCCCGTTAAAGGGCTACGGCCTTTAAACTACTGGCAGTCGAGCCAGCTTGTGAATAGGGCGCCTGGTTTCTCCTGCCGCCGTCCTAATGTCCACCACGCGGACCTTCCCATCATCTCCGACGATGGTGCGAACTACGCGCCCAGTGACCCATGTCTGGGGTGGGGCGTTGTCCTCGTGAATGAGGACGAGTGTGCCTTCCGCCAAATTGTCGTCCTCCTTGGTCCATTGATGCCGAACCTGAAGGCTGTGCAGGTAGTCCCTGGACCAGCTGTGCCAGAACTGCTGTTTGAGTTCTGACAGCTGCCGCCACCGCCTCAAAAACCCGGATTCGCCCTTGCTCCTGCCAGGACGCACCCTTTGTAAAACTGTTCGCTCAGTATTTGCACCTTAAGCATTACGATGCCGGCGCGAAGGTGTTGAAGGGGCTCTTGCGACAGCAGATATGGGTGGTCAGTGCGCGGAAAGTATGCACGTTAACTGTTAGGAGTTGCGCGCACTGTTTTCGATATAAACCGAAGTTGCTTGGTCAGATAATGGGTAATCTGCCAGCTGATCGGCTTCGGGAAGGACGTCCCTTTAGGGTTTGTGGGGTTGATTCCTGTGGTCCCTTTTATGTAAGCTATCGCATAAGAGGAAGGCCACCGGTAAAGGCTTACGTCGCCGTATTCGTCTGGTTTGCTTCAAAGGCTGTGCATTTAGAGCTCGTAGTTGATCTATCCACCGATTCATTTTTGAATGTTTTTCGAAGGTTCACCGGGAGGCGCGGCCTCCCAGAGAAGGTGGTGAGCGACAACGCGACCAACTTCGTGGGAGCGAGCAGAGTGCTGGCAGAGCTGTTGCAGGAGTTCGAGCAGCAGAAGGGAGCCCTGCAGGAGATGGCAGCCGAGAGAGGCGTGGTTTAGGAATTCGTTCCCCCCAGGCCACCGCACTTCGGCGGTCTCTGGGAAGCAGCGGTTAAGGCAGCGAAGCAACGGCTGGTCAGGGGCGCAGGCTGCGCCAACCTGACTCACGACGAGCTCGCCACGCATCTGGTCGACGTGGAGGCGATCCTCAACTCGAGACCGCTGGTGGCAGGCGGAGAGGATCCCAGCGACGGAGAAGTGCTCACTCCTGGGCATCTTCTCATCGGGCAGGTCCTGGGTACGCCTGGCATGGATCCTTGAGGCGGCGCCACCAGGGCCATTTTTTTGGAGATCATTTAAATTTAAATACATTTTTTTTATATCTATTCTTATATTCAAACTTTATAGTTTTCTTATCTGTTAGAATGATTTGTGTTTTAAATCTATTAACAACTGTTTCTAAATTACCTAAAATAGTTGTGTCCACAAAGTCTTCAGCCTGTGAATGTTGTGTACTAATGTCATCAACATTGTTTTCTAAAGAGCTATAAGATTCAGCTGTGTTTATGGCACAAATTTCGTCGTTACTTATTCGACTTAAAAAATCAGCTACCTGGTTATCCTTTCCTTTAATGTATGATACATTTATATTAAATTCGCTAAGCTTAACAAGCCATCTATAAAGTATTCCATTAAGTTCTTTTCCGTTATATTTAATTAGGAGCCACTTAAGTGGTTGGTGATCGGACAAAATGTCGAATTTAACTCCATAGAGATATGGGCGGAAATAAGCTGTTGCCCATACTATAGCTAGTAATTCTTTTTGTATTGAAGAATAGTTTTTCTCATGGTCATTCAATGTACGACTTGCATAACAAATAGGATGACTGTCTTGTTGCAAAACAGCACCTAAAGCTATATTACTAGCATCAGTAATAAGTTGAAATTTCTTTTTGAAATCCGGATACTTAAGTACCGGTGCCTCAGTTATGATTCTTTTTAATTTTTCGAATGCAATCATGAAGTTGGGTTCATTAACATCTACCTTCGCATCCTTTTTAAGGCATTTAATCAATGGATAAGCTACTTGAGAGAAATCCTTTATGAACTTTCTATAATACCCAGTGACTCCTAGAAAAGCTCTAATTTGTTTAACATTTCTTGGAATTTTAATGTGAAGAATGCTGATAACTGTTGTTGGGTTAGGCTTAACTCCTTCGGGGGTTAAAATGTGGCCCAAAAACTGAGTTTCTTTTGAAAAGAAATTGCATTTGTTGATTTGAATCTTAAGATTTGCTTCCGAAAGCTTTTTAAAAATTGTATGAATATGGCCAACATGTTCTGAAAAACTAGTGGAAAAAATAAGAACGTCATCAAGGTAGACGACACAAATTCTATTTATTTCCTCTTTTAAGACTCTGTTTATGAGACGTTGAAACGTGGCAGGAGCGTTTTTGAGCCCGAATGGCATCCGATTAAACTCATAATGCCCGTGAGGGGTAGAAAACGCTGTCTTTTCCCTATCTTGTTCCTGAACAAGAATTTGGTGAAAGCCTTTCGCGAGATCAATTGTAGAAAAATATTGCGCTCTTCCTAACTTATCCAATATACCTTCTATATTAGGGATAGGAAATTTATCATCTACTGTGTTTTCATTCAATTTGCGGTAATCAATAACTACACGCCATTTTTTGTTTCCACTGTTATCAGCTTTTTTGGGTACAAGCCATAAAGGGGCATTATATGGCGAATTGCTTTTACGTATTATTCCCTGTTATAGCATTTATTCAATTTGCTTATATATTTCTTGCTCATGTATTTGAGGATATCTATAAATCTTACAATATACAGGTTTATCCACTACAGTTTTTATCTGATGCTCAATAATGTTTGTATTGCTAAGACGCTGACCTTCGAGAAATATTAATCTTTTAAATCTACTTAAAATGTTAGTTAGAGCATTGTTTTCCTCTTGATTTAAATCATTGAAAAGAATTTTATGTATTCTATCATCTATTTTGATTGGTTCAATTTGGTTTATCTCATCAGAGTATGGTGAACTATTTTGAAATTGAATAGTATTATTATTAATTGTAATTGTATTCTGGTAAAAATCGATAACAGCATTTATGGCTTAAGAATGTTTTGCCCTATAATAGCATCAAACGATTTGTTGTGAAATGTTGTCAGTTTCCAACTCATTGTGGCATCTTCTTTAAATTCAAGAGGCAAATCAGTTAAATTTTTTTTTGCGTTATTAGCGATTTTGAATTTAGAGATGAAAATGCTATTGGATGACATAAGGTTCTTCGAGGATATTGTAACAATTTATTACTATTCAAAATGGAAGTTGTTGAACCAGTATCAATCAAGGCTGTGATTACTTCATTGTTTAAAGTTCTTAATCAAAGGAAGTGATTTTTCGAGGCAACTATATGAAAATTTACATGGCAAGAACAGTTCTTTGACTCAGACATTGATTCAGAAGTGAAGTTTTGATCTTGATTATCATTTTTAAATTGGCTACAAATAGTTTTATCTACTTCGACATGATCGATTTCCATTTTTGAAATACGGCTTTGTTGATTAGTCCAGTTTTCATTTGAATTTAATTTTTGTGTTCCTGATCGAAAGTTACCTGAATTAGCTCTTACATTTTGGAAATTGTTGTGTTTTGTATTCTGATCTTGATTATTATAATTTGATTTGTAAGGTCGGTCTCTTTGATTATTTGTATTATAATTTTGATATTGATAGTTTTGATATTCCGTTTTGTTAGAATTTTCAAAACTTTGTGAAAATGTTGTTTTAAGATTTTGAGTTCTAACAAGACCTTCGGTTTCTAGTAAATCAAAAGCTTCTCTTAAATTTTTAACATTTCTATTAATTACTACTGAAGCTAAATTTACATCGATGTTTTTCAAGAATGTTCTTAGCATAGCTTCTTCAACATTTTTGGGACTAAACTCAGAATGCTTTACATTATCATATTCACATTTTTCATTAATTTTACCCATTATACTTCTTAAAGACTTAAAATATTCTGTAATATCGTTTTTGTTACTTAGCATAAACGCTTCTTGATAGAGTTGATTATAAGACTCCTTTACGCCAAAATTCCGAATAAGAATCGTCTTGATGTCATCCCACGACGGTTCGGAATTTTCGATGGTTCTCACAACATGTAGAGCTGCATTTTGTTGAGGATGACACGGCGAAGGACGTAGACTCTTGCAGGAGATGTGGGAGGTAATAGTGATAATATCATCTCCACTTCACGAATAAATGATGAAAGAGCCCTTGAGTTGTCTCCTCTGTACTCGTGAATGTAGTGGGCATCCTTAAGAATGTCCCCAACCGATAAGGTAAAATCGTTTGCCATCGCTACTTAAAAATAGCCGTTGAGTTCTTTGGAACTTGCAATATATTGTCACTTGACCGATTGTGAACAGAAAAAGTTTGCTCCGAGGTTCTGGTGTATGTGTGTGGAATTGATGATTTAGACACACAGTCACACTTACATACCGAGATGAGTGCAGTATCAAATGACGGCACGCTGCATAGAAAATGCACAATATGTTTTTAGGTTAAACACGAAGTTGTACGGAATGCAGCAAATATCCGATGCACAAAAACTATTAGATAATTTGTATTTTTCTGCACACTTGCGAATCTCTTTATCAAAGCCGGTATGTTTTGACAAAACGTGCCTTTTCAGGTTGTGTCTTTTGCACAAGGTAGAACATATGTATGGGATTACATATAAGCACGAATTCGCTCAATACTGCACTTTATGTTTTTGGTTACTCCGTCGACTGCGCCAGTTTTGTTAGCATTAGTATGTTAACATTTATTAAATATAGATGATGTTCTTTTTAATTTTAATAAGTATAGAGGTATTTATTTTATGTTACATTCTTGTCTTGATCACTTCTAATCTGATAATGAGCTGGAAAGATTCTTATTATTATTGAGAGAGCTTTAGAGCCAAGCTCTTATGCTGAGATCGAGCTTGTAATCTCTCACTGTTAAATGTAGGCGAAGAGAGAGAGAGAACAAGAACTTCGACTACATAACTCGTACGTGCAAATACGAGGGCGGAAAGGGGCCTGGCAAAAATCCAAGAATGGCATTATCTGCATAATATGTATATATATTCTTGATCAGCATCAACAGCCGAGTCGATCTAGCCATGTCCGTCTGTCCGTCTGTCTGTCCGTCCGTCTGTATGTATGAACACGTCGTTCTCGGAGATGGTAAGAGCTAGAGGTGTAATTCTTTTTGCTTTAGGTCCGTTATATGTGTACGCAGGTCGAGTTTATTTCAAATTTTTGCCACGCCCCTTTCCGCCTTCGTAATTTGCATAAAACTGTATTTTCTTCGATAACTTGGACAAAATAAGAGCTAAAGACCTGTTTCTTTTTGCATTAGGACCGTTTAACAATTATGCAGATAATGCCATTTCCAGATTTTTATCACGCCCCTTTCCGCCTTCGTATTCGCAAAAAAATCGATATCTCTAAAATGATAAAAGCTAGAGACTTAATTTTAAGTCTGTTAAATCTGCTGATCGTTTAAGACGTGCATGCAAAATTACGTTACAATAAATATAAATCGGACAATAAATATAGAAGATATGACCAATTAAAGTTTTACACACACCCCTTCCCACGGCAACGGCAAGAGAGGTACATGGTATCTCGTTGTCGAGGAATCTCGACTACAGCGTTTCTACTTGCTTTTTTCTCCGGCGTCGTAGTTGGGCCCAATTAGACGTGAAGGGAGTAGCTAAATTATGGGATTACAATAATAAATAAAATCGCCTATACATATATATATATATATTTTTACATTCAGTTTCTCTTCGCCAAATTCTGTCGCTTTTGTTTTTTTTTGGAAATTTACTTTACTATATTTTCTTACTCTACAAATTTACATTTTTACTTTACAAAATAAACATTCAACACAATTAATTTACATTAACCAAACAAAAAAATAAATATCTTTACACGGGAGCTTTACGTTAGAACTTAAAAAAATACGTGCGGGGAAACAAATTATTTCTTATGAGGGCACAAACGATTCGATGGACCTCTCCACACAGTGGAACAAAATTTGGCGACGATATTATTGACTTTACTATACTGCTTCTGTACGTAGATAGGCCTGGGGGTGGGGTTTCTTTTTGCACGCAGAGCGATTGGTCTTCGTCCACCCTGGGCTTCGCCGCCTGCCACGTGGCTAAAATTTGGGGTAATTTAATTAGAGGTATTTACCTCCGAAAAACTCGTACCTTCTCCAGATAAATTTCACTACACTTGTTAATAATAATGGGTTTCTTTTCCTTTTCTGTAGTTTAAATTGCACAATTAGGTAACTAGCCGGCTCTTGGTTTCTATCTTTAATGTGCCGAAAAGTGCTTTGAGCTTCCCTATATAGGCTTAAAGCACGTGTCTACTTTAAGCTCAACCCGATCTTACGGTATAATCGTTCGATCTCTGACATTCGGGTTGCACTCAAGCGCACATAAACATAGAAGAACATAGAATACGACATGAACTAAAATAGATACATGGAATACTACAGAAACATAGAATAGGGGAACAGATCGAAGTTGACGATCACAAAGCTCTCGGATCGGAACGTCGAAATGTTCTGGCCTATGCTCATGAACTCCACAAATGTTTGAGTCGCGATATTGTTTTCGTTGCGAACGTACCACGGTGCCCCCGTGATGGTTCTCAAGATCTTCGACTGAGCTCGCAGAACTATGTCAATATTGCTATTGCTAGCATTCCCCCATAACTGAGAGCCGTACATCCATATAGGTTTAAAAACCGAGTTACACAGCAGGACTTTATATTCAAGGCTAAGGGGTGACCGAACGTTGATAAGCCAATGTAGGCTGCTGGCTTTTAGCTTCAAGTGTGTTTTTTTGGCTTCAATGTGCCGGCGCCATGTGAGTCTTCTGTCGAGATGCACTTCTAGATATGTCACTTCGTTTGCTTGCGGGAGTAGAATGTTGTTTAACGTAATCGGCGGGCAGTTTTGCATGTTCAGGGTGAATTTAACGTTCTTTCATCGGGCATTTTGAGCGGTTACAAATAGCTGTATCATCAGCAAACGTAGATGTTGTTAGTCGTGTGCTTGTCAGGATGTCTGCTGTGTAGAGGACATATAATGTTGGCCCTTGAGGAACTCCAGCTCCAATTGTGAAATCATCAGATAAGCAGTGTTGCACCTCACAACAAATTTTCTGTCGTAAATGTAAGACTCTAATAGCTTGTGGGTATTGTAGGAAAGCATAGTCTTGATCTTATACATTTGACCTTCTATCCAGACTCTATCAAATGTTTAAGAGACACCTAAAAATATGGCAGTACAGTACTCTCGTTTTTCGAACGCGTTCCGAATTTCTGCTTAATTGTTCTGTGCTTTTCACGAAACCCAAATTGATGTGACGGTATTCTTTCCTGGAGTCTTAGGTATGCGTTTATCCGAGTCAATAAGTATTTTTCAAAGAGATAAGATAACATGAAAGTAGGCTTATAGGTGTATACGACGTAGGGATTGTGTGGTCTTTGCCCGGCTTTGCTATCATTATTATGATTGACATTTTCCATCTCACCAGACTGCATCGCTGCGCGCCCAGCTGCCGTATTTCTAATAGGCATCCCGGTTTCTTTCGGTGAGCTCAGAGTTGGGTGAGCTTTCCATAGTGAGTGTTTTGTACTGGAAGTTGAGAATTGCTCTATGTACTGGCGGTGGACATATGCTTCTTCTTGCTGTAGAGCTTTAGTAAGTCTACGTGAGGCATGTCTTAAGTTTTGCTTAGCTAATGGCGATCTGTGGGATTGCCACTCTCGACGTAAGCGTCGCTTTTCGAGAACGAGCTGTTCAATTTTTATAGATTTGTCTTCTTTTGATTGTATTGTGTATTTGTAGTTTGAGATGTTGAAGCTCGAGCTGCGGAGACGAGTACAGACTCCAGTGAATTAACAAAGCTGTCTACGTCACCTTCATTGTTGAGGTAAGGACTTAGCTCAATGTGTGAGCTTTCAGAAGTGTAGCTAAGATTTTGTAGCTAGTGTTCAAAATGGCAATTACTCGCCAGTTGTTGTAGTCCATAATATCATTCATACGGTAGTTTGACGATGGGCCGGTCTTCTTGTCTCGCTTGTGACAGTCTGTGATCTTATGGACTTCTTTATACGGGAATACAGTGCCTCCAATGACCAATTGAAGCGTCTATCGCCTTTGTTGTTGCGATACCGTGCTGCGTCCCATGATAGGTTCCAATACTTTGTTGTTGGCGCCGACTTTCGCATTGAAGTCTCCCATGACTATTTTAATGTCACCTTTCTCGACCCTGGTGACTGAAGATGTGAGGTCATTATGGAAATCGTTTTTGATGTCATCGCTGGCGCCATCCGTTGTGGCATACCATTGGATATATGCCTAGCGCTTCACCGGAATTTGGCGATGTTAATTCTATTGAATACCGGATGCAAGATATTAGTATTTGTTAATATTTCTTGGACACGTATATTCTTACTCTGCTTCTGCCTCCATTCCGCTATGCATTACGAGATTTCCGTTCGTTGTTGTTACTTTTCCTCGCCAACTCATCATACTGAAGCATGTAATTGCAATCTGCATTGTCGCCTTCAAACGGCGCCAATCTGGTAGGTTCCATTCATGTCCTTTTCGAGATGCGTATGATAGTAATCGGAGTTGTCAATCCGGTGATTGGTCGGATGCGACTTATCCCAGTAGTGGGGCTGCCACCTGACGACGGCTAGAAGTGCCGCATACGGATTTCCCAGTGGGAAACTAGAAAAAAAATTCAATATTAATATATTTAATTTTTCCGTCCGGAGTTGAACCCACGAACTCCTGCTTTGTAGGCAGAAGCGTTGTTAAGCGTTGGGCGGCCGCCTTAACATCTTGTGGCTACCCACTAAATACATTTCGGAAAAAGTTGCCGGGAAGTGGCAGTTGACATGGTGGGAGACGAACCCAACACTTCACGGTGTAACTCCTATGCACTTAGCAGCTGCCCCACGAAGCACATCCGTATTCAAATATTGTTTCTAAAATACAAATTGGACACGCCCCAGGTGGCTTATGGGAGTGCATGAGCCGATTTTTAAAACAAATTTGTAGTGAACTGGTATTCCCAGAATCAAAATATGCAATTATTTTTTGTCAATCCATTATAATCTCCAAGATCTAGGCGTTCATACAGACAGGACAAGCCTATATCGAATCAACTGTTGATGCTGATCAAGAATATATATAGTCCTTTGTGGGATCGCAGGCGTTCCATAACCCCGTTACATACTTTCGTAGGGAGCTAAGCGTATGCGAGCGGAAAAGCGCTCGCGCCCGAGGAAACTAGGGGAGAGTAGGAAAACGTGCTAAAGCTAGGTGAGGAATGTACGGCTTCGTGGTGTGAGCAGAGAGAAATATAATAAGTTGCTATAGACTTTATAAACTTGTTATTTCATTATTTACAAAGAATAATTAAATATTTCTGTTTTTTTAATTTTAGGCCTAGATTTCCTGGAAGATTTTGCAAGCGACTATGAAAGCGCCTTACTTGAGGCTGGTTTTGGAAAATTTCAAATATATTTACTTATAATATGTGGTTTAATATACATGAACACTGCAATTGGTGTTACACTTATATCGTTTGTTTTGCCTTCAGCTACATGCGATTTTGAAATGTCATCCTCACACAAAGGTTGGCTATCAGCATCCCCCATGCTTGGAATGTTAATTGGATCATATTTTTGGGGTTGCCTCGCGGATACAAGAGGTCGCCGTATGGTTTTAATTACAACATTGTTGGCGGACGGAATATTTGGAATAATTTCATCTTTTGCACAGATTTACATTGCATTCGTGTTAATACGCATTATAAATGGATTCAAGTAAGATACGTTTTGTATATCCCAGCTTGGAATATATGTACAAATTGGATAGAGTAATTAGCTACACACAATTGGGAGTAATTTTCCCACAAATAATTTTTATACCATGTA
>JAJJHQ010012304.1:5260-27834 GCA_021223825.1 Drosophila ironensis
CATTGCACAGTGGCCGGATTGACCGATTTTTTTGCATAAATTCAAAAAATTCATGACAAAATAAACGTATATGGTCTTTGGATTCTTAAAGTAGCTTTTCCAACTAGATATAAGACATTAGTTTTTTTTAAATATGTGCATCCCTGAGCTTCTACCAGGGCTGCAAAGTTCATTAACCGATCAGCTGGTTATCGCAAACAAAAAGGCGGGAACCTGCACACAGACTTTGAACTCTCAGCAATTTGTAATACGGGCACCAATTTTAACGAAACAAAATGGAAAATGTTATTTGTGGTATGGAAAATATAATTTAATTTACCCAATTTGTTATCAGTGTTACGTGTTTTTTCTGTGAATTGTTTTCGTGATGTCTTAAAATAGTTAATTTGTATCAAAAGTGTCTGTGCATTATGGAGTGTAACTAATTTTCTGTCACCTTCTGTCACCATCTGAGTTTGCAGAAGTATTAATGTATGTATATTTGTTCTTGATAATCCTATTAAAAACTTTTGCTCCTTTTTGCTCCTTTTCTTATCGTTGTCGATTAAAGACAAGGTCGACTTCAGTCACTGCACACTTTTTAACGTTTGGCTGCGCAGCAATAAAAACAAAGACGCTGTATATGATTACATTTTGGAAAAACTGACCATAAGAAATCTTAACTCTGAAGCTAAAAGCAACATTTTAAAAAAAGTCAAGAGTTTGGAAATATATGTTAGCCAAAATGTAGCTAAATACAATTTCAAGCCAAAACCAGAAAGTCTTCTATATGGTGTAAGCCCACTGCATGCATGGATTAGATTTTTGGAGCTTGTGTTGAACATAGCATACAGAATTAATATTTGTAAATGGCAAATTCGAGATAAAATCGAAAAATTGATTATGGCCGCAACTAAAAAGAATATTCAAGACAGAATGCGAAAAGAAATGGGGCTTAATGTTGGCAAGCCAAAACAAAATGGTAGCGGAAACACTAACGACGGAAACACGGCTAGAATGGCGTTTAATAATGTACAATTATTTGCAGATATTTTGAAGATTGATTTTGAGGTGCTAAAAAGATTTAAGATTATTCTTATTGCCATATCCTGTGAACTGTCGATCGATAGTAAAAAGTTTCATGACTTCTGTGCAACAACTTTTAAATTGTATATATCAAAATATCAGTGGTACCCAATGTCATCTACTGTTCATAAAATTGTAGTACACGGGGCAGACATAATGAAATGTTCAGTGGTACCTGTCGGCTGTCTAGGCGAAAGTGCGTCAGAAGCACGAAATAAATTTTATAAAAATTATAGGCCGTCTTACGCACGACAGAATTCGAGACTGAATACGATTTTAGATGTGTTCCAAATGTCCATGGACTCCTCTGATCCTTTATTGTCCAGCCTTTATCTGAACAAAACATTAAGCAAAAACAAAAAAAAAGTTCTCCCACATGAGGTAATCGAACTTTTGGAAAGTCCTACAGTCCTACAGTTCCTTTAAATTTGGCATGCGAAAGTACAACTGAAGCTGAATACAGCGACTCCAGCTCCGATTCGAATGCTTATTTTTCGTTGGAACTAGACGCAGAAATAATATAAAAAGGCATTCACTACAAATAATATTAAGTTCTAACATTAAAAACAAAAATAAATACATATATAAAATGTCTTCTTATAATATCTGTGCGTACATGAGTTTTGTTAAAATTAATGGAATTGGGGGCGGTATGTGTGGGCGTGGTCAGATCGAATTCAAATTTTGGCTATAGCTTTGTGTTGATCTTATCATCAATTGTGCCAAGTTATAGCACTGTAGAGTCATTTTTGGATTTTATGCAAAAAAATCGGTAAATTCGGCCACTGTGCATTGTGGCGCAACGAGTTCCGGCCTTGTACACACTTCAAGTTCTGGTACGCAACTGCCTGCGTCTAATCCTCTACCTACTGTGCATACTACCAAACCACGATCGGCGACAGCGACACAACGCTGTCGCCTCGCTACAGCGGTACTTCTTAAAGCGACAACATCCAAGCAACGGTCGCCTGACAACGGCTGCCTGGCAACCACACACTCACAGCGCAAGAGGCTGATGCAATATCCCAGCAAGCAAAGTTAGGAGGGCTCTAAATTATGTGTCTAAAAAGAGCCGATTTTAAGAGTGTTTTCTGAGTAGGCACATAAATAAGAGCATTTTCTGAGCAAATTTTGGGGTTGCTCCCCATAGGCTCAGAAAGAACTCAAATGTGTGAGCATTTTCGGAGCTGCCGTAAGTAAGTACAAAGTAAAAACACCGCTTAAAATAACGGTGTGCAGATCGCTTACCGCAAAATGTTCGAAATTTGACAATTTTAGTTAGTTTGAAAATTGAAGAAGTGTAAGTCTGACGTGCTTGAAAAAGTGTAACAGAGTGCTTAAAATTTAGTTAAAAAAAGTGTTTCAACTGAAATTTTAAACAAAAAGTGCTTAAAAAAAGTGTAACGAAGTGTTTAAAATTTAAAGCCAGAATGAGTGTCCAGAGATCAAGCCGGTCTGAGTGTAAAAAAATAATTAATGCCCTGAAGGCAAAGAATCGACGCTGTGAGGAGCCTCTGCCAACAGAGCTGGGCGTAATCAATGAACCAGGACCAACTTTGGAGCAAAACTTTATTGAAAATGATGGATACTCCAGTGATAGTAGTCACCTGTCTGAACATTCAGAGGACCTCGAGATCAAATCTCTTCGGGATAAATTGTCCAACTGGGCTGTTGCATTCAACATTTCATGCTCGGCTTTAAATGAGCTTCTTAAGATCTTGCGGCATATATCACCTAATTTGCCCTGGGATTCCAGAACTTTAAAAAAAACACCTAAAGATGGTTTTTGTGTCCCAATGAATGGCGGTGAATATATTTATTATGGAATCGATGATTGTTTGACAGATTTTTTTGAAAACTTCACTTTTAATGAAAAGACATTATATATTAATATAAATATTGATGGGCTACCACTATTTAAAAGTTCCAACATACAGGCATGGCCGATTTTAATAAATGTTGACAGAACTTCCCCTGTATTGCTAGCAGGCGTCTATTGTGGAGAAAGCAAGCCAAAAGATATTAATGAATATCTTAATTTATTTATTTCTGAACTTTCTTCTCTTATTTCTTCTGGTTTTCTTTACAAATCATATAATTTCGAAGTAAAGGTTAGAGCCTTTATTTGCGACTCGCCCGCTAGAGCTTTTGTTCTTGGGAGTGAAGGCCATAGCGCCTATTTTGGTTGCCACAAGTGTCATCAACGTGGTGAGAACTTCCAAAAAAGAATAATCTATCAACTTCAAGAAAGTTTTCCAAGAACAGATGACCAATTTAGAAATAGAACTCAAGTCGAACACCATAACATTCTGCTTCCACTTAAAATTGAAAAGCTTCCCATAGACATAGTGCGCCAATTCCCATTCGACTATTTGCATACAGTTTGCCTAGGGGTAATGAAAAGTATGTTGAATGGATGGATAAAAATTAGAGGCCAGAACTACTCCTTAAGTAAAGAAGCAATAGATCATTTAAATAACCTGTTCATGTCTTTAAAAACAGATATATGTAAGGAATTTGCTAGAAATCCCAGAAGTATTTTGGATATGAATAGGTGGAAAGCCGTTGGGGTTAGGCAATTCCTATTATACACTGGACCAGTCGTTTTAAAAGGAGTTTTAACTGAAAGCAGATATGAACATTTTATGCAATTTACAATCTTTTAGTGCATTCAAATATGAAAGTTATTTATGTAATGTAAAGAAAATGGTTAGAAAGGGAACACAAGTTGCTACGCAGATATATAATCGCCTTGTAGAGCAAAGTTTGAATAGCACATTAAGAATAGATTCCAAATCAAAAGTTTTAAAAAGATGTGTAGATGGAAATATTTCCTCAATTCAAACTAAAAGCCTATATATGTCCATAAATGCTCCAGACCACGTATACATTGTAAATTCTAGGGTTTTTAAAATTAATAATTTTGTGGAAGAAAACAATGAGGTATTTGTAAAATCAAATGAAATTTTACTTAATGAAGATCTTTTTACGTTACCTCTACAATCAAGCCTTTTAGGCATTCAATTATCCCAATCATTAGTTATTAGTGACATACCAATAGTTCACAAAGAAATCTTTCGTCACCAGCGTGCATAATTGTTATACCATTAGTACATAATGAATAATTTCACCGGCCAATTTTTGAGCAGTGGCACGCATTCAGCTGAATCTACTTTAGCGAATGAAGTTGCCTATACCCAGCTAACTTCTAGTTATGCGAATCCATCCACATCAAGTAAGTATAGTTATGAAAATCGATCTTCAAAGCAAACTAAGTAATTTTTCCTTTTTAGATATGTTGCAGCAGATTTACGACCAACTGCAAATATTAAATAAAAATGTGCAAGGTATAGAATAATGACTTTGAAATTTACAGATTAAACCAAAATATATTTTTATAGATCTTAATGAACGCTTAATTAAATTGGAAGCTGATAACACCATCATTCAAACTCGCATTTTAACGGAAGTGATAGCACAACGAAAGCTTGTTCAAGGAAATAAGCCTCGTTTGTTTGCCGTGGATGAAAAACAGTTTGCATCAATTTCCAGCGAATGGTTTCAAACTGCTAATGATAGAATTAAATATTATAACAAAGCTAAAAAACATTTGACTAACGTAAATTAATAGTTTATATATGGGTTAAAATTTAAGATATAGTTTGTAAGATTTCCATATTTTTTATATTATAACACACATATGCATAGAATTTAAGAATTAGTTTGTAAGATTTCCATATTTGTTATATAATAATACACATATACATACATAGAATTTAGGAATTAATTTTTAAGATTTTTCCAATTTTCAGTATATTTTTTGAAAAAAAATTAAAAACAAATATAAAATATAAATTTTATTCATAAAATTACTGCAAAACAAGTAGGAACGCTGTAGTCGAGATTTCTCGACAACGAGATACCATGTACCTCTTTTCTTTATGAACCATTTCTTTGAGTTTATTTTTTTTTTTTTTCAAAAAATTCACCAAATTTAGGTTTATGTGCGGCATGCCGTTGCCTAGAGAAGGGGTGGGTAAAACTTTAATTGGCCATATCTTCTATATTTATTGTCCTATCCGTCCGTAATTTTGCACGTACGTGTTTGACGATCAGTGGACTTATTGGACTGAAAATTATGCCTCTAGCTTTTACCATTTCGAAGATATCTATTATTTTGCAAATACGAGGGCGGAAAGGGGCGTGGCAAATATCCAAGAATGACATGATCTGCGCAATACTTAAACGGACATGTTGCAAAAAGAAATAGGTCTCTAACTATTATTTTGTCCAAGTTATAGGCAAATGTGTCGAGGAACAATCAGTTTTATGCAAATTACGAAGGCAGAAAGGGGCGTGGCAAAAATCCAATAACACCATTGTCTGCGTAATTGCTAAACAAACATAATGCAAAAGAAATAGGTCTCTACCTCTTATTTTGTGCAAGTTATGGGCTAATGTGTCGAGGTACATTCAGTTTTATGCAAATTACGAAGGCGGAAAGGGGCGTGGCAAAAATTTGAAATAAACTTATTCTGCCTGCAATAATAACACACCAAAAGCAAAAAGAACTAGACCTCTAGCTCTTACCATCTCCGATAACGAGGTGTTCATACATACAGACAGACGGACAGACGGACATGGCTATATCGACTCGGCTGTTGATGCTGATCAAGAATATATATACTTTATGGGGACGGAGATGTCTCCTTCTGGCTGTTACATACATTTGCACAAAGTTAATATACCATTTGTACCTTAAGGTACATGGTATAAAAATGTTTCAATTAAGTGTCTGAAATGAACCTTTTTCGGTGCGATTTAAGTGCCTGAAAATTATACTTTTATTAGTATTTTCTGAGCGTTTTTAATGCTTAATTAAGAGGTTGAAAGCACTTATTTCTGTGTCAAAAAAGAGTCATTTTAGATTCAGAAATTGCCCTCTTAAAGTACGACCGTTTTCACGGGAAAAACGCTCTTTTCGGACTCTTTTTTGGGCACTTTATGATGTAAAATGCTCATAAAAAACTATCAGAAAACTGTCAGAAAACGCTCAAATTGCTTTCTGGGCAGTTTCAATGCGCCGACACGGCCATCCTGACCCTAACACGACCTCGTGTAGAAAATAGCAACATTCGAATTTTCTTTCTTTCTTTTAATTATTAGACTGAACATTAAATAGTTTCATAACAAAATCCAATTTTCTTATCTTAATTCATAACAAATTATCATATTAACAGTTTCACAAAACAATATTCAGTTCCATAACCATAATTCATGTGCATATTTATAATTTCTTTTATTAGTTAAAGACTTTAAAATGTACCTTTCACCTTCTAGAACTTTTACTATTTCAAAAGGCCCCCTAAATTTTGGACTTAGCTTGGTCTGGTGTCTTTCTTCGCTCTTAAGTAATACGAAATCTCCAATTTTGTGCCTTTTTTCTTTTGCCTTATTTCTATCAAATCGTTCTTTATCATAAGCTGCACTGGCTAATACATTCTTTGCAGCTTGCGCTCTTACGTTTGGCAAATCAATAACATTTTCTATATCACTAGGTGGAAGTAATCCCAATGGGCGTGCTACCTTTCCCAATAACATTTCTAAAGGACTTGCTTTCGTAGTGCGATTGGTTGTACAATTGATTGCCAACTGCACCTCTCCCAACACATCCTGCCAAGACTGTGTTCCCGTTTCGACCGCCGTTAACATCTTCAACGTGCTCATAGTTCGCTCCACTTGACCATTAGCTCGACTTGCACCAGTGGCTATCAAATGCAAGTTTATTTTTTGATCTGAACAAAATTGACTGAACTTTGCGCCTGTAAAACACCTTCCCTGGTCATCTATTATTCGGTTTGGTACTCCAAACAATGATACGGCAGATTGAACGGCCCTTATACTTATACAACTCTCACTGTCTAATTTAAGACTATGACGAAGATAGACATATTTGGTAAACGCGTCTATCTGAACAATAACATACTCCTTCTGATCACTCTTGCCACTTAATTTTCCTGTGATATCGATGTGGATAGTGTGCCAAGGAATAGTGACTTTTGGTATTGGATGCAACTCCGCCTGTATTTTTCCTGAAGTGGATTTTGACATTTTACAAGTGATGCAGTTGTCGACAAATTTTTTTACGTATTTTGACATATTGTCAAACCAGTATAAATCGTAAGTTTCATCTAATGTCATTTCGAAACCTAAATGCATTATGGACTCATGCATTTGATTTATGACAGACCATCTGAAAGCTCGTGGCACCACTGGTAAGCAACGTGTTCTCCCATTTCTTTGTATCTTTCGATGAAGAACTTCTGCCCTTAATTCATAGGTTTTCGCAATATCTTCAGGCAGAGAAAAGTTTTTAAAATGTTTAACAATTTCGATTATGTCCAAATCTCTACGTTGTTCAGCAATAAGCCAGTTGCTTGAAATTTCAGCTAAATTTACTCTTTTCTCTTCGACTATTTTTGCGGTTGTAGTAGACTTTTTTGAAAGGGGATTTATCGATAAAAAGTCAACGTGTACCATCCTTTTCCCTTCTCTATACTGAATATCGAATGTGAATGACTGCAAATAAGCCCACCAACGCTGTGCTCTGGGGGATAAATCTTGTTTATTTCTCGACGCCTTAAGCGAGTTGCAGTCAGTAGAAACTACAAAGTTCCTGCCCAGCAAATAATGTCGAAAATGCTTAATGGCGTTCACGACAGCTAAGGTTTCCAACTCGTACGAGTGATATCTTGATTCTGCCGATGAAGTAGTTTTGCTATAGTATTCTATTACCTGGGGTTTGTTATTAATTTTGTGTAATAAAATTGACCGTAGCCACTGCAACTGGCGACTGTGTGCAATTCGATTGGGTAATAAGGGTCAAAAATAACAAAGACTGGTTTGTCGGTAAGAGTGGCAATGACCTTTTTCCGTATCTGTTCATGCTCTGTTTTCCAAATAAATTTGTTTTATCTGCAGTTAAGAAATATAACGGTTTCATTAATTGTGAAAATCCCTTATTAAACTGTCGGAAATAGGATGCTAGCCCAATGAATTGTCTAAGTGAAGTGACTGACTGTTGAGGCGGAAGAGCAGTCAACGCTACAACTTTCTGTGGGTTTGGACGAATCTCACCCGCACTTATATTGTAACCCAAATAGTGAACCGATGTTTTTATGAATGAGCACTTTGTAAGATTGAATGAAAACTGAATGTAATCTGAATGTAAAAAATTGAATGTAATCTTTCTAGCGCGTCGCATTTTGTTGAGGCGGCTATCATGATATCATCCATATATATATGACAAAGGAATTTGCTAGATCCCCTAGCGTCTGTATTACTAATCGTTGAAAAACAGAAGGTGCGTTTTTGAGCCCAAATGGCATGGACAGGAACTCGTATTGACCATCCGGAGTCACAAACGCCGTGTACTCGATAGAATCTGAATGTAAAGGAATTTGGTAATATCCGCTGGCCATGTCTAGACATGTAAAGTAATTAACTCCCCCAAGCCTATTGATTTGATCTTGTATAAGTGGTAAAGGGTATTTATCAGCGACCGTATTTGAATTCAGCTCTCTAAAGTCAACACAAAGTCTGTCCGTACCATTTTTTTCTTCACTAATAATATAGGGCTTGCATAAGGTGAGCAGCTTGGCCTAATTATATTGCATTTTAGCAGTTCATTAATTTTGTCCCTAACCAAATCTCGCTCGCATGGACTTAAACTATATGGCCTTCTCTGTACGGTTTTTGTTGGATCAATCAACCTAATTTTCATTTCGCCAATTCTGACTTTAGTACTTGGGATCCCAGTTATAAATGAATTTGAGTACTTTGCCAACAGTGAATGTAGTTTTATTTTATCTTGTCCCTCAAGCTCAGTGTCAATATCGGCTGGCTTATTGCCGGTACACAAATTAGTTACTTTGGTCTTTGAGATCCTATTTGGTTTGATGAAATGACAATGTCAAGACCCTGATTTAATATCTCACGGCCAACTACAATGTCGTTTTGCATATCATCATCGCCTATTACGTGAAACAAAATTTCAATACAATCGTCAATTTTTACATTGCTTAATATTTGTACAGTACTACATATTCCATTGCTGCCGATACCTTTTAACATAACAATATTATTGAATCTTTTACCAGAAAATTTGGTACTTAGCTTTTCTTTTATCAACGAGCATTCCGATCCCGAATCGAAGGTGATTTCAAAAATTTGGCCTCTATGGTTCAGGCATCCCTTTGGTACTGCAACGCTGCACTGTTCCACTCGCTTCTCCCGGTTGAATGCCTTGTTCTTATCAGCTTCCTTCTTTGTACATTGGGTGGATATGTGACCCAATTCTCCGCACTTGTAGCAAGTTAAATTTGATTTTCCACAGTGATGAACATCATGCCTGCCATGTTGGGTTTTATCAGTCGCGAATTGATTCTGTTGTTTCCTGAATCTGCATTCAACATTTTATGGCCCACTTTTCCGCAGAAATGGCACTCTATCGGTGATTGTTTTTGCCGTTTAGAATAAGTTTCAGACTGATGCTCCATAGCGCCGCTTTTCCTTTTAATAAAAGTGAATGCTTTTAATTCGGACTGTAGATCGCCTCTGGTTCGAACATTTGATGTGAAACTTAAACGCTGCAATCGGTGATCGAAGCTTGCCAGCAGCGCAAGGGTCACAGACACAGCAATCTCTTCGTTATCCATTTGGCGCCATTTCGTCGTTAATTCGGTAACGGTAATGCGACTTGCATGAACAGCCAGACTCTCGCCATCAGTCGGTCGATTTGATAGCATATTAAGAAACATAGCGGCTGGTGTTTCTATAGTGTCGAAGCGTTTTATAAACAATTCTTTAAACTCAGGCCAAGTAATTTCAGCATAGCGCACTTGCGAAATCCATTGCGAAGCACTTCCTTTTAAAGCCGAACTCAAAGCCATAACCAACGCACTGCTTCTCAATGTGTTTTCTTGTAAAATTATTTCCACAGTTGTGCACCACGATGATGCGTTGGCGCCTGGTTTGTCTGGGTTGAATTTGGGTAGTTGCACAGTTTTGTTCTGCCCTGCATCAGGTACAGTTCTTTTTATGGCTCTCACTAGTTCAATTAAATTTTTATTTTGAAATTCCATCAGGGTACGCCATGGTCCATCTAGTGTTGAAGGCTGGTGGCCAGATCCCACTTCTGATGTCGAATCATGATCGTTGTTGTTGTTGTTGTCTACATATTCCATTTTTGCGAGGAAGATGGCAGGAACAGCAGCAAACGAAAACGTGGTGGGGGTTGTGGAAGTAGAGCAGCGCGCACGAGGAGCGGCCAGGCGGGTGGTGGCGTTCCGACGCCGCTACAGGTCGCCGGTCCTGCAGCTTCTGGCGTCGCCGCTGGTATCCCCGCGCAACAGCACGGACGAGGACAGCGAGGCGTCTGACAGCAGCGACGGGAGCGAGTGGACGCGCAGCACTTCGAGCGGCGAGGGAGGTGCGGAGTCGGACGGCGGCGAGGGAAGCACGCGGACCGGCCGGTCCGGCGAGAGCGACGATGAGATAATATCGCTCTCGTCGGACAGCGAGGAGGACGACGGACGGGCCGAGCCGGAGCCACAAGTATCCGAGGAGGACGAGGCGCCGGCGGGTCTGGAACCATGAAGGCCGTGGCTGGAAGAGCAGGCCAGCGCGCGCGATTTACCGCACACTTCGTGGCAAGCACGACACCGACCCTCGTCACCAACACCTCTCCACCTCCCAAACCTCAGCGGCACAGATGAATGGTCATTCACCCACCCACTGCTGCACTTACGCTGAACTTAGAAACTAAACCCGGCGGCACAGATTAATGGTCAAGTAACCCAATATTTAATGCTGAGCAGCACGGCGGAAACGATAGAGCACAACAACCACTTGAAACCAGGCCAAACCCATTAAACGATCACTCAGCAACTGCAAGACGAGCAGATTCCCATTCTGCCGTTCCATTCCCATTCTATTTCATTTATGTAAACCTTAGATCTTAGTTCTTGAATTATAATAAAATCACTCTTGTTCCGAACACCAAGCCGTGCAGTTCTTTCTCTCTTCAAACTTGACAAATCAAAAACTCACAAGTGCAGTAAACTAATACACCAGTGCATCAGTGCAACAAACTAACACTATCCCAGGGCCCAGGACAACGAGGAACATCCCCTGGACATCATTATTGGCGCAGCCGGATACGGACTAAGGAGATTAGAAAATGCTCCTTACGCTTTCCCTACTATTCCTGTAAGGCAGGTGAGTGAACCGGTGGCAGCTGGTTATAGTGAAAAGTGGCAAGTGCGAATGTAGGAAAGAAAAGAAATTAAAGTAAACCGAATCGCATATTTCGCGTACATCAATCGCTGACAGTACGCAGAAATAAGCGAATCACAACCCTAGTACATCAATCGCTGAAAGTACATAGGGTTAGGTGACTATTACATATCAATTCGAAAATATAAGATTTGTGACCGTATACGTGTACATCAATCGCTGATAGTACACCGGGATCACACAATCATACTCGGAAACAAAAATAAAAATTACCAAAACTAAAAACATAGTGACCGAATACGTGTACATCAAACGCTGATAGTGCACCGGGACCACTAAAACAAGAATATATATGTAGAAGCATCAATTGCTTCATCGTTTGTTGGTTGCGTCTGTGGGTTTATTTCAGCCATTATTTCATTATTATCGCTAAAAATAGTGAAGCGAGGCTCAGCGAGTGTTGATCTCTTACTATTTCACAATCCAACTGAACGATTTCAGTTCTCTGCACTACCACACTCACACCCATACGGGTTTTATTGTGGTCTCATTCTATCAACCTTACACTGAGACACACTGACAACCGCATATGCTGTCGTCTCACTTTTTATACCATGTACCTTAAGGTACAAATGGTATATTAAGTTTGTGCAAAGTATGTAACAGGGAGAAGGAAACGTTTCCGACCCTATAAAGTATATATATTCTTGATCAGCATCAACAGCCGAGTCGATCTAGCCATGTCCGTCTGTCCGTCTGTCCGTCCGTCCGTCTGTCCGTCCGTCCGTCTGTCCGTCCGTCTGTATGTATGAACACGTCGTTCTCGGAGATGGTAAGAGCTAGAGGTGTAATTCTTTTTGCTTTAAGTCCGTTATATGTGTACGCAGGTCGAGTTTATTTCAAATTTTTGCCACGCCCCTTTCCGCCTTCGTAATTTGCATAAAACTGCATTTTCTTCGATAACTTTGACAAAATAAGAGCTAGATACCTGTTTCTTTTTGCATTAGGACCGTTTAACTATTATGCAGATAATGTAATTTCCAGATTTTTGCCACGCCCCCTTCCGCCCTCGTATTCGCAAAAAAATCGATATCTCCAAAACGGTAAAAGCTAGAAACTTAATTTTAAGTCTGTTAGGTCTGCTGAGCGTAATTTTGCATGCACGTGTTAGCCAATCACACGTGCATCCAAATTACGCTCAGATCGGACAATAAATATAGAAGATATGGCCAATTAAAGTTTTACCCACCCCTTCCCACGGCAACGGCAAGAGAGGTACATGGTATCTCGTTGTCGAGGAATCTCGACTACAGCGTTTCTACTTGTTCTAGTGTTGTACAGTATACAAAGGCTCTCGCCTTTTGCAACACTACACAATTCGCCTCAGGACTCAGGCGTGCAATTCTAGACTTAGGCGCGCAATTCAAATTACTGAACTTGCTCCGACATATATATGAAAATTCGAAAAAGCTTACACAGCAGCGCACTGCGAAACACCTTTTCACCATTTCTTGCTACCATCGCGTTTTTTTCACTCACCTACAATTAGAATAAACATATAAATTACAAATAAAACAAATAAATTACAGTCAGCACTAAACACCGGAACATACACACGACAAATTACCAAACAAGAAAATCCACAAACACCTTAATATTAATTTTACAATTATAAGCTTACCAACAAATATTATTTAAGCACACCAGAAAAACAATTCCACCTAAGTTCACACAACTTATTAAATGTTAAAAAAAGTCAGTGCAGCGGGAACCAGATTAGGTCTGAGAAGTAGGGGCAACTTACTAAGGATAGAAGAAGCAGAAATAGAAGGGCAACAATACCAGGCAGAACTAGAACCAAGACCCACTACTAGCACCATGAATGGTAACAATATCAATAACACCGACTCAGGAAACATGACAGGCTCCCTCAGCCCCACGGTTAGCAACTCAATGACATTCGTAGACATGAACCTGACCCCAAAAGACATACTAGGCTTCATTCAACACCTGCCTATCTACGAAGGACCACCCGACAATTTAGAAACCTTCATCGTTAGCGTAGAGGAATTAATAATGACCATTCGCTCGGTAGATCAAACGCCGTATGGGCAGATGATCCTTAGAGCTATCCGCAACAGGATAAAAGGCAAAGCACACACAGCGTTAGACTTTTGTGGCACACCACTCGTATGGGACGAGATCAAAGCGATTCTCAAAAGGCTATATTCCACTAGGAAAACCGAAGCCAAGTTGATTCACGAGTTCCGAACCATACCGAGTGGCCTCTCAGTGAACAAACTCTTCTTCAGCATAGCAAAACTGAGGAGTCAACTGGTGTCTTTAGCTAAAGACTCAGCCCGAAGCACGCAGAACCTCGAAGAGAGGACAGCCGTTTATTCAGGGCTTTGCCTAGACGCATTTATCATGGGAGTAAACGCCCATCTACGAACAGTCCTCAGAGCCCGAGGCCCACAGTCCCTCGAAGAGGCCTACGAAATCGCACAATCGGAGCAACAATTTTATTGCCCCAACAACCAACAGTACGGTCAACGAGAAAACACTAGAGATCGACAATTTAACCGTCGACACGATAGTTTCACCGACCAACAAAACAACCGCCACCAGGACAATCAGAGCGACCGAAACCGCCCATACGAGAAGCGTTACCAGCAAAACCATAAACAATCGGGTAACGGGTATAACAGAGGAAACGAGTCGCGGCAACAACCGCAAAACGGATTCGAAAACCACCTAAATAGGGGAAATAACCCTTTCCGAGGCGGACCAAACCCATACCCTCTCCAGAACAAGAACACCCCAGTTGATTCGTGCAACATCATCGACGACGCAAATTTTCCATTAGGAGCCTCGGACAACCTATCGGCTTCGTAAATAAGAAAGCCCACGGGAAATCCCTACCCTATGTTCTCTTAACATCGAAAACCATCTCGACAACCCCACACAAATTCTTAATAGACACAGGGTCCACATATTCATTTATAAAACCTTCACTAGTCGCAAAAGACAAAATCCAGAAGTTAGACACACAGATTAGCATTCACACGGTCCTTAATACGGTCCCTATTCAAGAATACACAAGCGCAATTATTTTTGACCAATTGCAAACTACCAAAGAACTTAAATTCTTTTTATTCCACTTCCACCCACACTTCAACGGCCTCTTAGGCATGGATTTCTTAAGTAGCCTAGACGCAAAAATAAACCTAGCCGACTCGATATTAGAAACGACGGACTTCTACCTACCAATCCTAACACGCTCAAACCTGGTAGATACAACCCACACCGTATTCTCGAACACTAAAATGAGGCTGTCTCTCCCCGTCAACCTAATGCAAGGGGATTTCCTATTTGAGACCACAGCCGTAAGTAATTGTCTGACAATTACAGGCGGGTTGTACACCGCAAACAAAGGATTCGCATGCTTTGAAGTATGCAACACATCAGACCATGACCAAAAACTATTTCTAGGAGAACCACTAGAGGCAGAAAGACACCCTGCTCAGGAATATGTATACCTACACTGCATGACCGCAGGGGACCCTTCACAGCCAATAGAGGAACAACTAAAATTAGACATTCGGACTGAGCACTTGAACATAGTAGAAAAAGAAAACCTAATAAAAATGTGCAATTCAAACAACTCTTCTACAGAGACGATAATCAACTGACATTCTCAAACGTAGCCAACACCCCATCCCAACGACAGATTAAGTCCCTATACACACAAAATCTTATAGGTACCCTTTCATCCATAAAGAAGAAGTAAAGAAGCCAATCTCAAAAATGCTTCAACAAAACATTATAAAAAATAGCCACTTCCCCTGGAGCGCACCTGTATGGGTCGTTCCCAAGAAAGCCGACGCCTCAGGCGAGAAGAAATGGCGATTAGTGATAGATTTTCGCAAGCTTAACGAAAAGACTATCTCCGACAAATACCCTATCCCCAATATAGCAGATATATTAGACAGTATAGGAAAAACGAAATACTTTACAACAATTGATCTAGCAAGCGGGTTTCACCAAATAGAAATGAACCCACGGGACGCAAGCAAAACAGCTTTTTCCGTCGAGAACGGCCACTACGAATTCACAAGAATGCCGTTCGGTCTTAAAAATGCACCCGCAACATTTCAACGTGTCATGGACAATGTCCTAGGCGACCTAGTAGGGAACATTTGCCTCGTCTACCTAGACGATATAATAATATTCTCCCCTTCACTCCAAAAACACATAGCCGACATAAAAGCGGTATTTGACCGACTATCACAGGCAAACCTAAAAATACAACCAACTAAGTGTCACTTTCTTAAAAAAGAGATAGATTTTCTAGGACACATAGTGACACAAGAAGGGGTTAAGCCTAACCCAGACAAGATACAAGCAATTAAAAATTTCCCATGCCCAAAAACTATTAGGGAAATTAAATCGTTCCTAGGACTATTAGGTTACTACAGGAAATTCATCAAAGACTTCGCAAAAATAACAAAGCCAATAACGAGGCAGCTTAAAGGGAAGAAAGCCAATTTAAAGAAGCCGTCGAATACGCGAATACCCTCCTATGTAACGATCCAATATTAGCATACCCAGACTTTAACAAACCATTTACATTGACAACTAACGCAAGCAACTACGCTATTGGGGCAGTACTCTCACAGGGACCGGATACTAACGACAGACCCATCTCACTCGCCAGCCGAACACTCTTAGACACAGAAGTCAAGTACTCAACCATAGAAAAAAAAGAAATGCTAGCAATCATTTGGTCCGTAGGACACTTCAGGCCATACCTTTTCGGCCGCAGATTCAAAATAGTCTCCGACCATAAACCACTTGTTTGTTTAGAAAACATAAAGGGCCAAAACCCGAAATTACTTCGGTGGAAAACCACCCTAGCAACATATGACTATGAGTTAGTCTATAAGAAAGGCTCTCAAAACGTTGTTGCCGACGCCCTTAGCAGAATAGAACCTAACCTAAACGTAAACGAGGACCCACCCAGGATAACACTCGTTCAGAAACCCCTGAATCATTTTAATATCCAAACAATCTTCCAAACGGGCCCATCAACTCCAGTAAAACTAATAACATCATTCCCCCATAAGATAAGACGCACCTTCTCAGAACCCGAGTACACACTCGAGTCAATAACGAACATACTACAAACTATCCTGAAACCAAACAAAGCACATGCGATCTTAGCACCAGACAACGTCTTCGTTTAATCGAAGAGGCCTTTAATAATTATTTTTCCGGAAAAAATTTGTACAGTATCTGTCGCTGTACATCAATTGTAACCGACCTTACCGACCCGGAAGAGCAAAAGAACAAAATAAAGTCATATCACATAAACAGCAACCACAGAGACCTTAAACCACCTCAAGAGGGAAATATACTTCCCATGAATGAAGACAATAATCACGCAAATAATTAAAGACTGCGACATATGTATGTCTAACACCTAAATATGACAGACAACCCCACAAACCCTTCATGCAAACCCCACCTACACCAACAGGACCCTTAGACGTCGTACACATCGACATTTATACAATAAATAACACAAACAATTTAACTGTCATCGACAAATTCTCAAAGTTCGCTCAAGCATACCCCTTAACTAATAGGAACTCGATCAAAGTTATTGCGGCGTTGTCACAATTTCTTAGTATTTTCGGCCTACCTAAGAAATTAGTTTTCGACCAAGGCGCAGAATTCTCAGGGAACCTATTTAACGACTTTCTGTCTCAGTATGACATTGTTATTCATACGACTTCATTCCAACAAGCATCAGGCAACGCACCCGTAGAAAGACAATGTTCACTTGCTCTCTCGCTCAGCAAAACTGAGCAAGTGAGCAAAACTGAGCAAGTGAGCAAAAAAGAACAATAAGGAAGGAACATTGTTCGCTCACTCATTTCAGTGAACAACTCTTTTTTGTTCGCTCACTCATGAGCAACCCAACACTATTATACACCGTTTGAACTATTTCATGGTAGAACCCACATATTCGAGAAAACAGCGAAATTCGACAACCATCACGACTACCTAGCAAAAATAAATGACTTCAGAAAGGAACTTTTCCCCCAAATACAGGAACACCTAAAAACCAAAACAGAACAAAGGTTAGTCAAACTAAACGAAGGAAGAGAACCACCAATACAAGTCGAAAACAACGACGTTGTATTTAGGAAGGAAAATAGAAGGAACAAAAAGACACCTAGATTCTCACTACACAAAGTTAGAGCGGACAAGGGAGTCACACTAAAAACAACCAGACAACAGAAATTACACAAACAAAAAAAAAGGAAAATAATAAGGAAAAACAATAACACCCAATAAACCTGACTCATTCCAGAACAACCCATTCTACCGCACAGTTTTTCTCCTTGGAAAAACTCAACGGATCCTCACCCATTGCACTCATCCACAGGAAACGCCCACCTAACATTAAACCATAAAATCCTAACACATGTTGTAGACACACAAGAATTCAAATCATGCGTCTTCCAAATAAGATACACAATAAGAGCCCTTAAACTAGACTCAACTTTCAAAATTTCAATAGATATACCAGAAAAGAAATTATAACAATTAGAGGATAGAATAGATACACTCCTTCCACATGTAAGAAATAGGAGAGGGCTGATTAACGGACTATGATGGACAAAACATCCTTGCCAAAATTAGAACCTTACAAAACACTTCAAACACACTACTAAATATACAGGGAAACCAAGAAAATTTCAATAAACAAATTATCATTAGATTTAATAATATCACACGACACATCAATAGAGAACAGGAGAAACTTCAGAATTTTTTAGACATTGCACAAAACACAATATTTAAAGAGATAAGCGAAGATAACAACAACATTTATACACTACAATATATTAACCAAATAAACTTTGATATAGATCAGTGATGGGCACCGCTTGACAACTTTTGCTCCGAGTGCTCCCAAAAACAACAAGCTGGGAATGTCTCGCCAACAGGGGATTAAGTGCTCGACATTTGTCGGTGAAAAGGGAATGTGTGAAGAGAAGGTCTCGATCAAAAGGGAACCACCGTGGAAAAAGTCTCGGAATTTGACGGTGAAAAGGGAACCACCGTGAACAAATGCTCGGAATTTGACGGTGAAAAGGGAATGTGTGAAGAGAAGGTCTCGATCAAAAAGGAACCACCGTGGAAAAAGTCTCGGAATTTGACGGTGAAAAGGGAATGTGTGAAGAGAAGGTCTCGATCAAAAGGGAATCGAAATGTGCACGTCATCCGAAGTTGACGGTGAAAAGGGAATGTGTGAAATTACACAAACAAAATTTGTAGAACCAAAAAATCGGACGTAGACTCTTTTTTTCTTTTTGTAGTCTGCTCCCAAGCTGAAAATCTGTGCCCATCGCTGATATAGATCATAGATGGGCAAGCCGATGGCTCCTCGGGCTCTCGCGGCTCCCCCCGTTATTCGTAATTTTTGGCGCCAGCAAATCGGGGCAGACGATCGAGTCGCGCGGTCAGTGAGGCGTGAAGATTTACAAAAACAATGCTACACAAATTCCGAGGCTGGTAGAGGCGACAAGAGGGGATTAAGGGATTAAGTGCTCGGAATTAGACGGTGAAAAGGGAATGTGTGAAGCGAAGATCTCGATCAAAAGGGAACCACCGTGAGCAAGTGCTCGGAATTTGACGGTGAAAAGGGAATGTGTGAAATTACACAAACAAAATATATAATTTTTTGGACGGCTCCCAAGTTGCGGCTGCGGCTCCGACCGTTAGATTTCGTGCCCATCTATGATATAGATACTCTAACAGAACACATAAATAATGTAGCTGAAAGCCTTTTGGCCAGCAAACTAGGTTTAATACCCAAATTGTTATTTAATAAAAATCAAATAAATACTATTATAAATATGCTAAGCACCAATAATATTAATCTAAAATTATACGAACACATTTACAATATTCTTACGCCATCATGTTACACTTTCGACACCAATTATTCGACACCAATACTATTGTTTAACGTTAAGATACCTATATTCGACACACCAATTTATAAGTTCACGCATATTGTACACCTACCATTAAACAACTCACATTTTGTAATTGCCCCAGAATTCGTGACACACACTGAGAACACTTTCCACCAATTCCACGAGAGCTGCCTCAAAATAGAACAGGAGTTCTTCTGCCATAAAACTAACATGTATTCAACGACTAGGAACAGCAGATGCATCTCCGACATAATAAACAAGTAGGAACGCTGTAGTCGAGATTTCTCGACAACGAGATACCATGTACCTCTTTTCTTTATGAACCATTTCTTTGATTTTATTTATTTTTTTTTTCAAATAATTCACAAAATTTTCGTTTGTTGACATCCAAAAAATCAGCAGGTGCACACATACACACACTACTGTATGTATACACGTGCGAACGAATTGAAGTCAAAGAAGAGACGGATGACGTCACCCCAGCGTGTGCGGCATGCCGTTGCCTAGGGAAGGGGTGGGTAAAATTTTAATTGGCCATATATTCTATATTTATTGTCCGATCCGTACGTAATTTTGCAATTCGTGTTTGACGATCAGTGGACTTATTGAACTGAAAATTATGCCTTTAGCTTTTACCATTTCGAAGATATCGATTTTTTTGCAAATACGAGGGCGGAAAGGGGCGTGGCAAAAATCCAAGAATGACATTATAAATAGGTCTCTAGCTCTTATTTTGTCCAAGTTATCGAAGAAAATTCAAATACAGTTTTATGCAAATTACGAAGGCGGAAAGAGGCGTGGCAAAAATTTGAAATAAACTTGATCTGCCTGCAACAATAACACACCGATACATACAGACAGACGGACGGACGGACGGACGGACAGACGGACAGACGGACATGGCTATATCGACTCGGCTGTTGACGCTGATCAAGAATATATATACTTTCTGGGGTCGGAGATGTCTCCTTCTCCCTGTTACATACATTTGCACAAAGTTAATGTACCATTTGTACCTTAAGGTACATGGTATAAAAACACAAAAGAAACGAAATGCGACGTAATGGACACAAGCAACGACACAAACATATTCGAAGCGGAGAACGGATTCATTTTCATCTTTAACGGACGGAATATCACCCTTAAGTCAACTTGCCACAAAGAGGAGAACTTAGAAGGATCCTTTATAATTAATTACAAGAATTGCACGGTATGGATAAACGACGTGGAATACAGCGACGCAGAGGTAGTAGAATACGATCACTTCACATTTGTTCTACCACCAATCGAAAAGATAATAAGGAACCAAACCATCCAAACACTATCACTGGGGAAACTGCACCTAGAAGCCCTATCGACAGCGGGGAAGATCGTCAACATGGATAATACCACACACTATAAATTCTCTGCAACCTATTCGGCAATAACCTTGTTCATAATCCGCGTCATAGTGCTCCGACTATGCCACAAGCCAGCAACAGTCTTCATCCCACACATCACGCCTACACCTACTTTTGTGGAGCCGGCCATCCCTTCATTATGGCCCTCTCTCCACTCTGGGGGGGGAAGAGTTACCGCACAAGTTGTGGCGAACACGACACCAACCCTCGTCACCAACCCTCGTCACCAACCCTCGTCACCAACACCTCTCCACCTCCCAAACCTCAGCGGCACAGATGAATGGTCATTCACCCACTCACTGCTGCACTTACGCTGAACTTAGAAACTAAACCCGGCGGCACAGATTAATGGTCAAGTAACCCAATATTTAATGCTGAGCAGCACGGCGGAAACGATAGAGCACTCACAAGTGCAGTAAACTAATACACCAGTGCACCAGTGCAACAAACCAATACTATCCCAGGACCCAGGACCTCGAGGAACATCCCCTGGACATCATAATTCGCGCGATGGAGCGCGAGTGGTGCTGGGTAGTTAAGGAAGGGGCGGAGGCGCACCGACCGGAGCAGTCGGGGAAGGGGCGCGCGCCGCCGTCACCGCCGGGACCGGAGCCAGCGACGCTAGTGGCGGAGTTGGCGGGTGGAGGCGAGGGCGTGGTCGCGGAGGTACAGGGCGCGGCGGCCGTCGCCCGGGCCGAAGCCAACGACGCCACCGCGGACGAGGAAAGGCGGGCTTTCCGAGGAAAGGCGGGCTTTACCCCCACCGGGGCCCAACATGCGGGACCCCAGGGTGAGAGTAAGAGCGTAGGCGGCAGAGGCGGCGGCGAGGGAGCGGGAGCCCGAGGTGGCCACCGAGCCGGAACAAGCCAGAGAGCAGCGTGGGGAAGAGCGAGCCCGGAGAGCGGCGTGGGAAAGAGAGAAAAGCCCACGCCTAACGGGACAAGCGTGGGGAAGAGCGGAGCCGGAGAGCAGCGTGGGGAAGAGCGAAGCCCGGAGAGCAGCGTGGTGAAGGAGCGAAAGAGCGGGTACCGGGAGCCCAGGAGAGTAGCTGTGGGGAAGAGCCGGCGCCCGTACCAGCGGCAAAATGGACCCTGGACAGCAGGAGAAACACCGGGAACACGGAGAAGGCGCCGTTGGACTGGGCCGCGGCGTAGTTGCTAACCGAAAGGGGGACGCCGATAGCAACGGGAGAATGGCGTAATTTAGCGAGTTGGCGCCAGAAAAGCAGACGCCCGGAATGGCGGAGGAAGCGCCGTTAGGACGCGGCCGCGGCCGCGGCGGAGGTGCTGGGCAAAGGAGAACGCCCGATGGAAAAGTACGCAGCCGCGGCAGCGCGGACTGGGCGCATGTATAAAAGGGCGGAGCAATGCACTGTAGGCAAAAAGTCTGTTTTTTTGGCATTTTTACATTTTTTTGTTGTTCCGTATTATCAAATTGACCTTATTTTCTGAATTAGTATACTTTAAGAACAGTAAAACATGTATTTAATATTTTTTGGAATTTTGTGGTATTTTGTTATTCGTCAATATTAACAGACTATGAAATGGCTACACTAAAAAAAAAAAAAAGGCGCGAAAGCTTGTGATTTTTGCTGTGAGATTTATGTTGAAATTGTAAACAAAACAAAAAAGCTTTAACATGGAATTCAATCGTCAAGGTATGTAAAATAAATTATACACTCTAAATGTTTAGTACATGTGATATATTGTCCAATTGTTCAATGTGTTGTTGGTATGTTTTAAGGTCGCTACTAACAAATGTCTTTGTGTTTCTGTGGAGTGTAACTTGTGAGTTGAGG